>JAGJTL010000039.1:3823281-3878662 GCA_022063505.1 Calosoma granatense
AATATTAGTTAATTTTAATTTATTAATTATTTAACATGAGCAATGTACACGATGTAGGTAAAATAAAATAAATATCTGTATGTATTAAGGTTTGTGCTGTAATAGTTGGTGTTATTTGTTGTATATAGAACTTACATACGTTATACTCATATTTCGAGTGATCGTTAAAATCCTAGTTGTGATTTGTGACTCATGAGGTGGTACAGGGAGTTGAGCAGAGGAGCCCGGGGAACTGAGCATTGCCTTCCTGGCACGCTATATGCGATTTTGTGTTTAATGGTGCAAAGTCTGTTATCACATTTACTACCTCGCAGCCTAAACGAGTGTTCATTTGAAATACTCACGTAATATTTCAGGCTTCATTTGTTTTATTTTCCCTCAAGACAAAATAAAAATGTGAGCGATACGTCAAGGTTCAACTTGTCTACAAACAAAATCATAAACAGATACCATCTAACTTGTTAAATTCACAACATTTTCCAGTATTTAACTTAATGTCTTCGCAGATTATTTCATGAGAGATAACAATATATTTATGTTCACACAGACTAAATAACATTAGGTTTTTGTAAATACGGATATTTGAACTACTAATATAGATCATATTTAAAAAATATTCGTTTTATTACATATCACAAAATATCTCCGAATCCAGAGCTGACAAAAAGCTGTTCCGTGTTAAATAATATATGTATTTTAAAACTAAATTCGCGTTTTAGAAAAAAACTCAAATAGCTTTCAATAAATATTTTACAGATGAATGAACAAGTATTGAATTTTTATTTAAATTTAAATTACAGTGTACGTGATGGCATATTTTCCAATGATATAAAAAATATATTTCAGCTTAAATCATAAATAATATGCATGCTTTGTTCCACACGTTTTTTCCATGACAAAAACTACGTTTTGCCGCAGTCGCATTATTCTTTTATTTACTGCCCGTAAATAATTATCTTTTTTTCTATATTTAAATTGTAATTACGCGTTTTAAATTATTTTTAAATAGTACTGTTATAAATTACGTTATTTATTTAAAATAGATTTATGCAGGGCCGGCATGTACGAAAGGTTCATAGCTAAAACAATTTAATGATGATATTAAATTTTTTCACATTTGTAACAAATACTTCCTTGTGCTGTATAAGAATGCAAAGAAGGCAATAAGATGAAAGAACTGTTTTAATGAATATTAGTGTGTAACATATGTTTGAATTTCCTATACGTTTAGTCGAGAATGATTATTTCGTAGATGCAACCCACATTACACATCATGCAATGCGGGTAGTATGTCAGCATATTGTATTTCTCGAGGTCATTACTCCCTCTCTTCTGTAATGGTACATATTCTTGTGTATTCTTTTATATCAGATTCTGGTTTCAAACGAATAATAAACATACGAAACTTTATCCATGTTAGTAAAACTAGAAATTACTTTAATTCAGGAATTATACTATTAATTAAATTCATATGAATTTTGTACACTACACATAAAACCAAATAAATGTATAAATTCTCTTATATTAGGTATATGTGAAATCTGCATATATTATTTTTATTAAAACAACTGTTTTTCTGTAGACACATAAATCGTTAATCCCCAAGTGGCATTAAACAAAAGATCATTGAACCGTAAGGTAATTGCTCTTTAAAAACAAAACACTGCTTGTTATAACATGGCGTGATATTTCACATTCAGAAAAGAAACAAAAACAAATTTTCATTCACATTTACTTACATTGTAGAATTTCTTTTTTACGCTATTTTACCAGCAGGTGATGAATGAACTAATTAACAACTTTATACGTTATATTTTAAGTAACACTGTCGATGATCGGTTTTTAATCAGCGGTTTTTCAAACAAATTTACTGGTGTAGAGCATTTTGTAGAGGTGTCCATAATGCTGATGGCATGCAGAGCATAGAACCACTAACTACCACTTCCAGACATCGCAATGGGGAGCTAGAATGCATGTTTTACATCACCGATANNNNTCCTTGTGATCGATACGTAATTAGCTGTTAATCGCACACTCTATTGACTCCATTATTGTACTAAATGCGAAATGAAAATTTCATGGAAATCAAAAATACTCTTGCATTCCCAGCCAAATGAAAACACCCGAAACAGAATACTTGTGAAATTACCTAAAATAAATCTAAATGGAAAAATTGTCGAAAACCGATAAACCTTAAAAATCAATAACCCATATATTGTCATACAGCATAACATAGTCGAGTATTGTTTACACAGTGACATCTAGTTTTTATTAATATCTTACTGTGTTCCATATTCATAAAAATATCGCACACAACATATGTTTAAAAATAAATGTACCTCGATCGAAGACACCTTATTTTTATCGTCAAATAAAACTTGTTTTCTTTGACATAAATTTTTATTTTGCCTTTTTATATTTTCGATTTACGTTTTACGCACTTCATAAATCATTTTTTGTATCCACGTGATATGTATTCAGTGCCATCTATGCCGGATAAAATTTTTATTGTATTTGCTTCGGAAATGGGTTGAACTTCAAGCAATATGAATAAGATAAAATTGGAAAATGTGTAACTTTATTATATTTAGTTTCAGTAAAAAATGTTTCACTATAAAATAAAAATAAAACTTATTGTACAGTAAAATTTGAACTCGATGATATTTTCTAGTTGAGGTTTTCTTTTTAATAGAATTTTTTCAATATATTTCACATGTAAAATTGACTGAAACTGTTTGCATAATTGAAAATAAACATAGATATATATTATTTAGTAGCAAAATTATTGTTTCAAATAATTTTACTGTATGTTCTCTAAACAATTCCTACTTTTAATTATTTAGTATTTTCAGTTATAATTTTTTTATATAGTACAAGGTATTTCTGCATTATTCTGCTTGTGCACACACTCCATTAATTATGACTGAGTTTTCATCGTATTATTTTCATTACACGTACATTATGTTACTGATTATATATCTTCAGAGTAACCACATTGCATTATTATGTAGTGCAATGCATTGCCATTAATTTCCAATTCTGATACGGTTGTACTAGGGGTACCAGCCGGCTCTCAACGATTTATGCAAGGATAAAACTGTTTTAAATTATAATACCACATTATCTCGAGATACTCTAACGTATATTATATTACTGTTCATGTTATAACTCATTAACTTATACACTCGAATATAATCACTACAAAATCACAGAAATAAATTCTTTAAAGAATTGAACATTTTACAAAAAAACAAATGTAAAACCCAATGACCGAAATGTGAAAATTAATAAATTATTATCAATCGAATTGTTATTAATGATGTTTCAAACAGCAAACAGACAGCAATTATGTGAAATGTTGCATTAATAAAATTATTTAATAAGCTAATTAATTTGTTGAAACGTCATTATTATTTAATTTGAATGCAATCATAAATTAATTTGGAACAGTGAAAAATAATTTCACAAAATGTCCTATTTAATGTTTAATTGTAATTATCCAACAGGTAAATAGTTTTATTTTTATAAAATTATACAAATTTGTTTCAGCCAACCATTTAAAACAAATACCTACATATATGTACTTTGGAAAATATACATAATATATGTATAATTAAATTAACATCTATACTAATTTTTCATCGTATTATTCATGATCGATAATAAAACTGAAAATATCTAACCAAACAGGCATGTATTTTCGCTGACGCAACATAATCTATAATTAAGTTATGTAACCTTAATTTACCGTGAAATAATTTTTTTTTTCATTGTATATTCACTCCGTTGGGTATATTGCAGAGATTTATGGTTGAAAATTTATTAATGCATAATTCATTTTGTCTGGCGCAGAAACACAATGTTCTGGATGTCTGTTACAGAATTATATTACCATGTTAAACAAAATGTACATCAAGAGTTGGTGGTGAGAACTACACCTTCTTGTTGCACATCGTATTCGAAATTTATCTTCTTTAATAGCAACACTTTCTCTACTTCGCACACAAAACAGAGATAAACATATTACAGACATTCTGCTACACAAATATGGTTTGTGCGATTTAATAAAGTGTCATGTTAGTGTTATATGAAACAAAAAAGATGTTACTTGTCAGTTTCAGCTGTTTCAACATTGTTATGGTTGAACATATAGAATTCCTGTACATAGTAACATAAGTGGTTTGTTTTTGTGCAAGCTGTATGTCTCAATTTTGGGCAAATATTTTTACTCATATTATATATTTATAAGGAAAGAAAAATGTTAAATATCTCTTTGAGTTTTATAATCGGTTCTTAATTTTACATTTTACTACTTCGGTGCTACATAAATTAAAAATGTGTTTAGTTATGTTAACAAATTACCTTGTTTGCTTAAATCCATTCAATAAAAATATCAGTATAATTCTCTTACCTTAAAATATAAAATGCATATCATGTTCTTTCATAACGTGACCTTGACCTCGGTAAAACATATTTTTTTGTGAAACGATTACAATTCACATAATATATGATCTGTCTGAGGTTGAGCTCCAGGCAACGCAGTATATGTCTGGTTTTCATGCACTGTTAAACATGCAGACAGAATTTACACAAAGGAGAAGAACTGAGGTCCTTAAACTTGAAAAGAATCAACTTCAACCTGCGTTTTCCCAACCAATGTTGTCGTCTGGCTTTACAAACTGACTTTGATAACTTTCCAAAGGACATGTGAAGGATCATTGACATTATAATAACAATATCATTTCAACTTACTCATTTCATACCTTACATAGTTGTAACCTGCTCCGTACACAACCCTAATCTCTAATTCTACCCTACCCCATTTATTATCCGTATCTAGTAGATATATAATTGACAAGTGCCGAAATAATTATAATGATTAGCTAGACTAGCTGACACGTGATATGTAATTTCGCTCACCTCTTAATGAGTTCTATTCAAATGTCTATTGCAATTAACTCGCGCCTACAAATCATTATAAATCACTACAAGCGACACAGTATATCAGTCAATTCTACAGACGAAGCTATACAGTTTTCCTCATTGTTAATAAATAATTTGCTACGAAATCGTGTGAATATATTCAGATAAATATCATAATCATTTTCACATTAGTATCGTATCCAGAACCATTTTCGAAACTTTTCCAATATTCGTTTCATAATCATGATTATACATACCATAAGTGGTACTAAAATAATATGAGGATGTATATATTACATGACAAAAGTTTTAAATATCACTTAAGACATTTTCCTACTATATACACAATATAATGATGTATCTATATGTGTACAGACGACAAACAGGATTATATATTTCCGAGCGATAAATTCAATAAACCAGAGCAGCGTACATGCAAGCCAGTACGGCCGTGTGTGAATATATGGATAAAGAAATAATTTATGTCGGGTCAAAGTAAATCGGTAAGTTAGCGAAGTATGCTGACGACGGGTGTCGCGCGTTTTCACAGAAAGACCGTTTGCCATAAAGGAAGATAAGACACGCTTACGCTTTTATTCCATTCTTGTTGCTATTCTCTTTTTCTCTAAAAGTAGGAATTCTTGTAATGCTTTGTAACCGTGTCATACCTACTTAAACAATCATGTCCTTTGATTTTATACAAAATTGAAGATCCTTCAAAAATGTATAAGCAGATTGTGAATTCTTTTGTCAATGAAGTGAATTGATCACCTGTCTAGACAGGAATTTTGTAACTAATCATAACTTATATTACTATTATAATAAAGAAAAATATACATATGACATTGCACATGTACTAATTACGATTGGTTCGTCAATAAAACACACCAAATAATTTGTGTGTCAACAATCAATATTCTTTCATTTCAATATGTCGTCAAATCAATAAATGTCTGTTTAGCTTCCCGATTGAATACTCGCTCATGCCAATCAAAACAAAGCATTTACCGACCGTTTCGTACAACGTCTCTGGTGACGTCAACTTTGTAAATCCCATTTGATGTGTGTGCTTCCAAATATAGACTGTATTGTTCCCTTGTTAATTGATTTGTTACATACTGTGTGTGTGTGTGTGTGTGTGTGTGTGCGTGCGTAGGCTCAGGCAGATGTCGATTCGTATGTCAGTTTGATTCGAGGATAAAGAATGTCAGTTGTCAATGTTATTACAAGCAGTTCAAATCGGAAAAAATCAACAAGATAAATTGGAGCTGGTAAAAAAGTGACAAATTGTGAATATTATTTTTGTGTTTCGTATTTTTGTCAACAAGCTCTGAATGTACTGACTCCCTTGCATTTATATCAATTGTCGAGTAAGAAAATAAGTGACACAAATGAATTGCTGTTTGTTTAAATTTAAACATCTTCGTGTCACCGTTAAACATCCAGTTTCAGAATATTTAACTTTTAAGTAACCTAGTATATCGATATTGATAATAAAATAATTATATTTTGGCTATGTATTTAATTATAAAGAAAACTAGGACTAATTGGTTAGCTCCAAATTTATTCAATTAATAATTTATCAACCAAAATGGTCTCTTTAGTATTTATTTATTTTAATAGGTTCGGTATTTTATGTTGTATCTTTATAAGAAAATTAACTTAAATAATAGTATTTACTATTGAAGATTTTTATATACATGCTTCTATCATCTATCAAAATTATATTTCAATAGAATTTCCTTATCTATTTTCAATATATGATTTAAAGTTGTTATTTCAACGATCAGCGTTTCTATAAAATACAGCTCAAGCAGGATCACTGAATTAACAACGAAAACAACAAAGCAACGCTCTGTTGTATCTTCTACTGCATATATTGATCCAGTATCAGTGGAAGATGATCTCCTGGAATAGTATCGTTCATACAGCGTAACAAAATCCGTAAAAACATGTTATCGAGAACTGTACCGTGACAGACTAGGCCATTATACTGTGTCTCCCCTGCACTTCATACCGCTATTAACCATGTAACGTGGGGTTTCTAATTCCCGTTGCAGGAATACGATCAGACTCCATCTTTGGTCATGACAGGCTGAGGTAACTCGTATTTCATATATAACCCACGAGTGTTACTGCGGTTACTCACCCATGCTAGCTGGGCAGATGCGTCGTTCTATTTTACGGTTTGCGACAAACTCTTCCATGCTCGTTTTTGTTTTAGCAATTATGTTTTTCTTACTCCTACGGTCGCTATGAATTTATGATCGGGTATTAAAATTTAAATTTACAAATGCCACCGGCACTTTGAAGTAGTTTCAATGATCTAACTAGAGTCTAGCCAAGAATTTGCCAAACATACAAAAATTTACTGTTTATGATGGATACTGCTTTAAACTTGATAATTCCTTCAAGAAAATGTCAAGAATGCACAATCGTTAAAACTATTTGTAATTTCACATAACTAAATTATGAAATCTTGCATTTTAATGTCACTATGAGGTATCAAAGTACGTAGAATTTCTTATGTAATAAGCTACGTCATATACATTTGATAATGCATTTAAAAATAAACATATTTGTTTAGATTATACACATTCAAAATAATTTAAAAATCAGTGTTTAACTGTAAGCAATTTAAACGTTATCATAATATTTCTTTTATCGTTCAATGTAAAATTATTTGTTATTGCTGATATGCAGTTTTAGTTTTTAAATATATTGTTACCTTGGATACGAAATGTTTTATACATTGTACATATTATGCTGCAACTGGGTGCAACAGAGAGGTAATATTTGGTAAACCGTCCAAACTTGATTTCGGACTTTGCTGTGGTTTATTAGGATGACATATGGGTACTTAGAAGTTTAAGTCTACCGGTAGAGTTTTAGGAGAAACACTTGATTTATCATAAAACTATTAGTCATAATTTATGTGCATGTACTCATGTACATACTACAAAATATTGACAACCCGATTATTTATACTATCTTCACCTATATACTACCTATTAAAAATTTCACTTTACATAATTATCATACATGTGATTCGCATTTCACAATGATGTGAGCTGGCAACTTCCCTATAAGACGATAACTAATGCGGGATTATAACTTGATGTTGTATTATTTGTACATATTACACAGCAAACTTAACAATTCTTATTATTTTGTTTATAATATTATAGCTAAGACTTTATAATATTATGACACACTATTTTATGTCACCAGACACTTGTCCTAATTGTGGCAGATGGTCTGAGAGATTTGCCACATCAAAGTCTAATACAAATCCCCGAGAGAATTTCATATCACAGCCCCTTATGCCTCATTGCTCGTATAACTTCACGCTACAAGCGTCGGACTCACGGACATTGCTGTAAGCAAATGGGATAACTCAATGACATCATGAATAAATGATTCCAAAACATGTTAAGAATAGATAATATTATTACAACTACCTCCGGTAAACTAAAGTTCACGTAAAACAGTATATAAATATAAAACTATTGTTATATTATATTTCATAATTCTATAACAGTAATATTCTTCGTCTTCAACCATATATTAACGGTTATTACTATAAATATATGTCTGCATAGGTTTCTCAAGTTGTTTTATATTGTTTGTGAAAGTTTAATATCATTGAATTAACATAACAATTATACACGGCTTTATAATATCATAAAATTTCGACTTTAAATTGTGAAATTGCTCAGGCAAATTTTTAAGCGAATCGCGGAAAGATCTATCTACTTTCATTCATTCGCCAACCTGCTTAACACATACGCAAATTGCACGCTAACAAAATGAAATTTAATTAAAAATTCGTTTTTGTTTTCTATGCTTCCCCATTGCGTCAGTTATAAGCTACGATATTTCTCGCAGTCGAATAGAAATATTCGAGTAAAATAAACGTTCTATCTTTTTTTTGTCATATTTCCACTAAGGGTTTTAATGAAATTGCTAGAGCGTATATTTTGTGCAATTTTAAAAATACATACACGTCGAAACTTTTCGAAAGCAAAATATAAAACATAATAGAAAAATAATTGACACTAATATTTATATTATTCATATGAACGAATAGTTATAAAATTCGAGTGAAACGAGTTTGTTTTCGATAAAAGCCAATGTGCGCCAGTTTGATTTTAAATTATTCTTTACTCTACATATAAATATTATATTTCACTTCCCGTGGGTGCCCACATTAATAATTATCTTTGAAAATTTATGTTTCAGTATTTCCAAAATATCTCTTCTTTTCTCCTGTCCAATCTTCTATTTAAAATGATACCTTTTTCGAGACTCCTAAGAAATTTCGGGGTTGAAAAATATTAACGGTATTTACTCTACAGATGGAAACTTTAACAGATTTCATAAAAGTAGAAAAATGGATTTCAATTACAATCATACATATGTAATAAATAATAATACTAGTGCCTGTGTGTAGGATCGTTATTATTATTGTTTTTATGTTGTTAAAGGGGTTGTCATTTCATGCACTGTCATTAATGTCAAATAAAAATGACTATGTTGCGCAGGTTACTTTTTTGTAACAAACGTCATGCGTTACTGACAGACAAGGACTTTTAATGCATAGGAAAAACAAATGTGGAAGTATACGAAGTATATAATTTACAGTTTATTACATAAAATACTTGGACATGCATAGATATTTGTTTACTATTAATATTAGTACATCAATTTAATTTCACAGCAGCAACAGCATATTAAATTTGTGAGACAGCATACCATTGCAAAGACTGGATGATTGCAATAAAACCCTAAGCGGCGGCACTTCTGTTTTCTGAATTGCGTTATTAAATCTATAAGAGACGTACAGTATCCATGCCGGGGAAACTCGTCCGGTCTTCATTATCATCAGGGTTGCCAGTAAAATCCGCGAAATGAATAATTGTTTCCGCGTGATGTGTTTCCCCACGCGATTCTTATTCAGAATAGATTCCACGCCATATTCTCTTCAAATAAATAATCTTCAAAAAGGAAATTTCCCATTGTTGAAATGAATTACAATCATAAAACGTCTTATTATCATTTTTTGGGTCTTGTAAATTTTTATATACGTATTTTAATAAAGAAAAAAATGTGTAATATATATTGCTGAATGAGAAAAAATATCATTATTATATTTAATAAAAATACATTTATACGCAGATGAAATAACATAATCTAAAATGTACTGTGTTGGAAATCTTAAGATTCAAAAAATTACATAGAAATAATATTAGACTTTTCGAATTATTAAAAAGACTATAGTTTTATTATCTGATTATTAATAGAATATTTGCAAACAAATCTGTACCACTACATTCACTTATAACATTAATATAATCCTTTAATCAAACAACGATCCTCTCAGCATATCTCCTTACTTCTGCTATGAACTTCGTAGATGTTCCAACTAAAGTGCATTGAATTAATTAAGATGACTGGGTAATTCACTGGGCGGTTCTGGGGAGGCGGAGTTAAGAAGTTCGTGGCAAGTATACAAGAGTTTATGTACTTGATGCTGCTCGTTACATCGGAAAACAAAGCGTGCCATGTTGAATCAAGATAATCACTGAACGATGCTTTTATTTTGTTTTATTATCATCGGTCAATAATGCACGATCGCTTTATGCATAATGCAAACGTCTTCAGCAAATACAAAGTAAGCGTGACAGTAGCATATCCTTGGTCAAGGAAGAGTTTTAATCCACGCCAATGAAGTCAGCAATTTGCTCTTAGAATTTATTAATAATAACTAGAAAATTAACGGAGCTATAGAAACGCAACACTGCGTTTTGAATTTCTTTATAAATCTGTCGAACACTTAACAATATTATGAATAATAATTCCCATATTAATATTCATTATTCATCATCACATAATTTAAATCTTCAGATGAAAGTAATAGATTTCTCTTTTCTTATTTAAATTACCAGTAAACAGTACGGATAATATGGTCTAGTAAGTTAAAATACACATGTAGATAATTATTTTTACAAAATGAAATGATGTCGAATCATTGAATCGCTCTATGTCGCTCGTATCAAATTGGAATAATAATTCATGTGACCAGAACATCGATTACACGGGGATACTGTAATGAGATAAAGCGCATCCATGATGTTAACAGATGGTAATGAGATTCGCTCTAATTCTAATTATTCAACTTCGGCGTCACCAATAGCTTATTTCCGGTTAATGTGAGTTCATTAGGCGTTCAATTACAAATTGATTTCGATAGGTTTGTATTGTTAGAAAGCGGTCCGAATGGTTCGCCATTAGCACTGCTCTAGGCACTCTGATGGTGTGATATTAGTTGTCACTGATCGTTGTCCGGGGATGGTTTGGTCGTGAACACACTCTACTAACTACTGGACTCACTCCGTAACGAGCCTATGCATTCAACAATGTACCACTCTACTACAGAGTGTTTGAAATTAGTAATCAGAATTTTCACCGCGCGACATACATATACGCACACAATAAAATGAAAATATACGCCTGTCAACCGCACTACGGCTGCCGATATTGCGTTTGTTTCACGTACTTGTTGTCTCACCCAGCTCTCGGTACAGTGCAGAAACCAAAAACGTACATACCAACTACAAAGAACTACCACATATTAAATTACTCGATTCGAAATTTAATCATGAGCGAAACAAACAATCGAAAATTGCGCATACATGCTGGTTTTATTAAAAAACTTTCTACACTTGTGGCTACACTTCAAATAGCCTGAATAATATTATTGTAAACATTTAATCGTTTATAACTATTTAGTGTAACTGGCTTTAATTTGAAATATGTAGATCAAGATTGACGGATAGATGGCATATATATTAAATTAAATTTACCAATAATTTTGCTCATAGCGTTATCATTGTTATTTTCTAATATATCTCAGAATATTAATCTATTACAGCAGAAAGGTGTGATTAGAACTATTTTCATATTATTACAATATCAAGCATATTTTACTTGTATAAAACACAGTTGGCTTGACATCGTGTCCTAATAAGAATGCATGCATGTATATATGTAAATTTTTATCTAAGCTCATTAGAAATGCAACTCGTATCACAGTGAAAATGCCGCCATTATTACGTCAAGTAAATAACTGTCATAGCCGCCCTTCCAATTCCTTCTCTGACAGCTTTTTTTTCCTCATATTCCGTATCGGTTGCAGGTACACGTTGCATACTAATATGACGCAAATCCACTGGGATACTACGTGACTACGATACCATAGAGAATTCCAGATAAAAAAAAACTTACCGCGTTAATTGCAACCTAAAGACGTGAGTTCGTGCAATTAATGTGAGAATTAATTGCTGGTATTTCCAATTCTGTATTTTTTTACTATTATTCACGTTTTTTCTAATAAGACTTAACTTCAAATTCTTACTTAACTTGAAGTTCAGTTAATACATAGCATCGCACTGCAACCAAATAAGCTTATCTGAAAAATTATCCGATACTAGATTAGTTAACATATGGTTTTATATGGTATTATATCAAAGTATTTAATACAAATGCTATATTATTAACACATTTTTCTGTCACTTCATTTGATGCAATAAAGTTTCCTTGCTAATCTTTTAAGTCACTCCGTCCATATAAAATCAGAAGTAGATTTTCTTTTTCTACAGAAAATCATAGTTGTTAAAATATAACTATCCCACAGAGAGCAAACAAGTACAGACTTACTACAGTAATACGGGTAGCAATTTTATAAATAAAGAAATACACAAAGCCAAGATACTCTTTTTACACAAGAGCTGAAAGCACATTTAATATTTATTATCTTTGTGAAATTATTTTTCAGTAATGAACATCACAGCCAAGGACACTTCAGGAATCTGTTAACGAACTAAACAGACTGAATAAATAAATCCTGGAAATGTGTCATCTGCCTTGATTAAACCCTAAACCCAAACGTCACTTGTATAAGCCGGTTCTAAAAACAAGCGACACACAAACACAAATCCCATATACATTTTCCATTGTTGTTCATAAATTGTTGACGGCAAAATGACATTAAAAAGGTCTTCTACATAATCATATTTTAAACGGTACAACAAGTCAGTTTAACATCACATGACAACCTGTGTGGCTTTTCAGATTTTGTGAAATTATTAAGAAAATTTAATAATATTTCGCAGTTACTAACAAATTCTTTGCTACGTTATATTAAACACATATTTTAGTCGATTTTAATATCTAAAAAGGTATATCGGATATTTCCTTGCATTCGTATATTTTGTTCTAACAGATGTTAAAACATTCTATAAAAAATAAATCACACGAAAAGCTGAAGTTTTTTAGTTAAAAATTTAGCGGAATAGGTTTTCAGTGGTTCCTAAACAAATGCAAGCATACATACAAATTCTGTATTGAATGAATATCGGTGAAACGTATGAGTATTTGTAGGGTGTACTTAAAATTCTAGTCCAGAGATAATTTCTGAATAATTCATAATTTTACCTCGTGTATATTGGATATTGGCCAAATCAAGATTTCATGTTGTGTATGTGAGTTTTGCGACTTTTTATAAATATGTTCCTGTATTATTTTGGTTAGCAAGCTATAACCAACCATAAGGTACGTGTAAGTATAAGTTAGATGGAGAATCTTAATAACAGTCAGTAGAGCACAGACATAACCACAACTTTATTACACTACACAAAACAGCGTGAAATCGCAAACTTCATGTTATAAACATAGGTATTCAGTGCAACACGAAATATGCTCATATAACGTACACAATATGAAAAATCTTGTATTATATACACTTCACAAAAGCTGCAACAAGAAAACTTTCATTTTGTCACAGAGTTTACTCATTTCTCTCACGATAAAAATGTGTACAATCTTTAAGAAATTGTACCCTTTTTTAATATCTCAAAACGGTTGGAACAATAAAACTAGATCAAAATATAAACTGAATAACAAAATATTAAGACCACATCTCCGGATATGTGCATGTAAACAATTAAATACTATATTTTTTATTCCGTGACAAGAAACAAGCGATATTTATTGAATGCATGTGACCTTTGTTTTGAAAGCTCTGGTTTTTGGATACGAGGCAACAGATCTGTAGGTCACAAAGTTACAGTTCCGGGTTCACACCCGTCAGTGGTACTATCGTGGCATGAATTATCTCTGCTTCGTAGGAAGTCTTGAATAAAAGTCACGGCTTTTAATTTTTTCTCTCTTTGTGTCGTTTCCGATTGTGGCGTGAACCCTATGTTTTCCGTCCATGCTATGTGCCTGTCGATAGCAGCTTTGTACTCGGTTACACATCGAACAGCTGAATGCCACCATCACAACTACGCATACATTTGCACTACATCATTTGCATTGAAAAATATTCCGACATGTATCAGATCACAAAATAAAATGTAAATACAGTGGAACACTATTGAAACGGAATCGTATAACATAAAACCTCAGTTAAAAAGAAATGCACATTTGGTACGTAATTAAATAATAGAAGTTTTCATATAACTGAATTCTGTTAATGCGAAACAACTAATACAAAACTATGAATAATAGGAAAATTTAACTTAATGCCTACAACATAAATGTGTACAACGTGTATGCATAAGCATAAAGTACACATTTTAGAATTAATAAATTCCTAAGGCATACTCTGCAGTATTTACAGCACTGGTAGATATTTTTTAGTCAGGCGCAGTGTTAGCAAGAATTTAGCAGAATACTGAACATGCAATTTGGTGTATAATTAAAATTACATAGCTTTGCACGAGGAAAAAATAAAAATACCAGAGGCGGTCGCATACCATGCCAAAACATTAGCATTGCGTCCGCTCACTGTTCATCTGCATCTAATGTAATGAGTTCACGTCCCTCTCTTTAAAATCCCATAAACTCCTCTGCACGAGTGCGCATGTCTAGACCAAAAAGCAAATTAAAAGTGAATAGGGCCGTTGACAAGACAACAACAACAACAACCCTGATATTACACTGCGTCAGGTTAAAAACGGCTAAACAGTTCCTGGCAAATTGTCTACTCCTGGGAAAATGTTACTATTAACTTTTACGACAACTATCACAGATTCCTAACCATCTGTTTGCCAAGTATAAATAATGAAATTAACGTAATTTTATTATACATTTATCTATAATATAGAATAGTGCATGCAAAATAAATAAATAAACAGATTGTAATAAATATCATCACGAAAATTCCAATAAATCTTTTCAATCGAGCGGCGTAATATAAAGAAAAATGAGCGAGCGTAGAAAATAAGATAGGTAGGAGGTAGTGGCTCGTATTTACAATAAATCGTTTGTGTAATGTGTTTCACTCTCGCTGGTTGGCAACAGTGTATCTTCGATACGAAAGCAAATACAAAGAACAGACGTTTCGTCGTTTATCTGAACAGGGTATTATGGCGATTAAATGGCTAAACACTGTCTCTTCCGGTAGCCATTACTGGTGATACATCCGGTGATACTGTTTGGCTCTAATCCGAAACGTGATGGCAATGGTGCCATAGATGGCACACCCAGCGGGGTTTCCCCGAATTGTTAGTACGTAACACGCGTTCACTTCATGGTCCGTATGGGTACAAGACACTGTAAAAAACTCGTAAAATTTTAATAACTCTTTTACATTTTGGTTACGCACCATGTGCACGGGAAAGCTATTCTTGTTACTGCCGATAATGGCCATGTTTTACATCTTTTATTTGAATTACTTCGGTAAGTGACGATATAAAAACTATAAAATTATACAGTATACATCTTGATATTATCCTCATGAATTATTACAATAAATCTGTGATTCGGTCAATCTTCTTCATAAGAACAATGCATACTAATGTGATAACCGTTTTTCTTCAACTACTTGTATGAAATTTTGCAACCTTCTTACCACTTTTCTACTCATGAACAATTCATACGTACCTGTCAGCTTAGTAAATTGATCTCAAATAGCTTTAGTTCGAAGTGTATATATGCATCTATGTATGTATGTATGTATTCAGTATTTGGTTGAGAAAATATTCATCGTTTCATTTCCTGGAAGTAAAAGGTGAAGTTAGACGATGCGGAATGACTGTCCGTTCTTGAATTGCAGACAGGTTCGTGCACGTTGCTCTGCCGGATGAACAGCTGATGTATAGTACCAATTGCCGCCACTTCCCCACACATTAAATTGACCGCAATAATGTAAAGCCCGTGCTTCAGCGGACCGTGCTGCATTTAGATCGCGTCCCGATTTTTACGCAGCCCTTTGACCAGCCGGTAATTATCTACTAATTTTCACTGTCCATCGTTGCATTTTAACGTGGCCATGATGAACTGCACGGTAAATATGAATATAACTTTTAATGGCTTGATGAATAATCGTTTTTGATCTTTTAACGTGCTGTACGCATTTCGACAAAATGATTCTAGTGGGGCATACTACCTCTTTTTTTTATCATGTTTCGTTTTATGCAGTAACGATGACAAATAGATCACAATTTAGTATATTTTAACAGGAATTTCATCACTAAAATTGTTCAATAGATAAACCAATACTTTAATATAAAATAATATTTTTTAACTGAACCAAAAATAAAAGTTATTTATTCATTGACTTTGTAACAGTTCCCTTTTCAACCAAAAATAACTAATACTCGGCAAACTTTTACTAAAAACAATAGTACCATGAACAAATATTCAACTTTTTTTCTAACTTTGAATCTCTTGGGTTACAGAGTTCGCATACAGTCTTCTAGGGAATTTATAAAGACCGGTATCCAAAACGCAATATTATTATTTGACTTAATGGTTGTACCATTTTATTTCTCTGTACACATATATTGCTATAAAATTCCTCTTTTCATCTTCGATATAGCTACCTTATTTTATTTTCATTATATAATGATTCCCATCTGAAAAGCTCCTCAAGAGACCTGAATAATTATTAGGAGCAAAGTCGATATCTGTTCTAAATTGTATAAGAAGATTGTATTTTATAAATTCATTGAAATCATAAATTATTTCCAAAGGATTTCCGTATTTGTGTAACATCTGTGTAAATAATTTCGTGTTTTACTTGTACACAGACACGTGTGTTTACAGAGTATATACATAGTGAACTGGGTACATATGTTATTTGGAAGGTGGAATACCTTGTGATACATACGAACGCAATTAGCAGTTCGATGAATAACACCTGTGATCAAGCATTAATTCCGGCAATGTATGCAACTTAGCATGCACAAACTGCAATGCGTCACTCCTGTCGACAAATTTACCTACCACCCCCCCACCACCCCGTCTATTTGTTCACGGTTGCCAGCTGTTGTCCTTACGTGAAACTCTCTGCAAAATGTTCATTCTATTTTCAACATCTGTGTGTTGCACTTTTCATACACCAAAGTTATAATTAAAATTAGTCCACATCAAAATTCATAATTCATTTCATTAAATTTTGCACTGAAACTAAAGTAGTTTTTATCAACTTTTTTACATTCATATATGAATGATAATACATAATATGAAAATATATTTCTCTTGAGAGTACTCTTCTGAAGTGTATGATAAATATATACATCAGATGACAAACCAGTTGAAAGCGGACCTTGAAATCAGTTAAGAAAACTTATGAATTTCTTCAAAGAGATCAGTCTTAAAAAATAAATATAATTCGATATTAAACGTAATATCAGTAATCCTTTTAGAACAGATAAATGCATTACTTTATAATAACGTTTTCTTCCTACAAAATGCATTCATAGAAACCAGAGCTTAGAAGCAAACGCTAATGAGATCTTTTGCTTTTATTAAACAACATTCAGATACGACAAGGACTCAAACGACATTACAACGTGCCATCATCTGTCACCATAATACGAACTGCATACATAATGGCAATAAGATAAGCCATTTCATGCTACAGGGCATATTCTGTAAAGACTTTTGAGGTATATTTCCAAGTAAAATATACCACTAGAATTCTGGTAATATGTCTACACCGCAATATTTTACACATTTACTACTTCATGTATTATTTTAGTTCTAGATCATATATATTTATAACATGTAAAAATGCTCAGTATTCCCAAAGCATATGATAATAATAACTAGCGACACACGACGAGAAAAAATAAAACTTGTAAAACCATAATATAATAAATAATTCATAAAAATGTCTCCCATCCTAATATGTATATTAAAACTTTTTACGTTACATATAATTCATTTTCATTTAACATTTTGTTTCCCTGTACGATCATACTTCACCTAAATTCAAATCATATATTCATTTTATTTCAGGTGGAAAAAAACTTCATACTACAGATGTTAACTGTTGTTTTTGTCATATATATAATTACATTTGCGTACAGAGTTTTTACGCAGTTCCAAGTAGAAAACCCAATTCACATCATTATTACTCCCCGCGGAACATAATCCGGCACAGAAGTGAAAATTCATGAAATATTAATTTGTTTTCTCAAGTTTATTATTCTACAAAACACCTGTATATCAAGTTAAAAACAAATGCTAGCTATTTCTTTTGCTTAGTTAGCAATTTTATACTACATATTTCATACGTTTAATAATTTCCAGAGTTTCAAGATACTGATTATTATAAATACATGAGTTGCAAGCAACATTAGACGCGAGACTCCCTAAAATAGAATATTCACATTTATATCTCGTTTTGTTTAATTTACAGAAAACAAAGTTTTAATTTGTGGTTAGGTAGTGTGCCCTTCGGGTACGTATATTACCACGAAATGTTTTATTAACCAAACAGTTCTTTGTACAAACCGTTCAAACAAATACTTAACTGTTATCTTTTATCTACAAACAACATTAGTTTCAATTAAGATAACCTGAACTCATGAAGAAAACAATGCCTTGCTTAAAAACAAATAGTGAACAAATGCAAGTAAATAGATTGTAATTTACATAAACGATTACATGTATTACTAGTATTTCCTTACTGAAACGGTTTGCAAGCTGACGTTCCCCATCTTGATTAGATCACTTTGATGTAGTAGAAAGTTTAATATAAGCAAGTATACTTTTCATACAAAAAGACCTTTAATATATTGAAAGAAGTTTGTCTGCTAGTGCCGTATACATGATATTGAAATATAAATGCACTTCTCGAGACACGGTGAAGCACGGCCAGGGCAAGATGTTGTCCAAGTCTACAAGTTTATAGCATACGGAATGAAAGTTTAAAAGTTTGAGCACCTACGTACTTTCAGAACTTTCCTACATATTTACCTGGTAAACTTGTTAATAGTTAGAACGTAAGCCATACTCACGGGATGATATGTCGACGCATTAATAAACCTATCTACACGTAGTACTTTATCATTTAATTACATCAACTGATTATACGTGTTATATCTACAGAAATACAATCAGTCATACTTTGGTTTAACAGATGAGAAACCTAAAAATTACCGTATGTAAATTTTAAGAATTCATTTACATGAATTTCGATTCCATTCAATGACGGACACATAACTCTCCAGTGATAACATGCAAATACAAACTTTTATATGTTGTTTAATGTTCATTGAAAAATTTCAGAAATTATTTTTTCCAATAATTACAATTTACCATACTACGTTCAATTTTGTTTGAAATAGAAAACAGAAATACATTTCGATTTCAATATTGAGAAGTGAAGTTTCAAATCAATTTGCTCAATGATTTATTTTAAAGAAAACGCGAGAAGAAATGTTTTATTAAATTTTACTTATTTCAGTAGAATTTATCAGTTGTGTTCTGCATTTATTGTTACAAAGGAATTGAATATATTTATAAGTTTTCTGTAAAGGACACGTGACAGGAAACCAGTATGCAACGCTTCAGATCTTTTGCAAACAAGCAGAAAAGGAAGGAGTGTGCAACTTTCAAAAAGTTTCTTGTCGAAACCATACTACAGCATATTTTAACCAACTTACATAGTCTCAAAATAAAACAGCATACATATAGTTGATTCGTAAATTCATATTATTCCATTATTATTTAATAAATAGTTCCGCATAACATATCTCGTTAATAATATAAGATTATTATATTTGACTGGAATTGTGGAGAAATATAGACTGTTCACTTTCATTTTGCTGTTGTTTGCCCAACATGATGTATTGAGATCGAGAAGAAGAGAAACCAAATGATTGAAAAGCCCGTTATACACTGATGATGAATGGGTTGCCTAAGTTATTTGAATAGTCTTTTTTTTTAGGATAACATGTATTTATTATATTCTGTCATAAAACGAGTATTCTAATTTAACTTACTATTGTAAACTATGAGCCAGGCAAGAACAGTGAAAGAAAATAATTTTATTTAAATGTCATTTTTTTCCAACAGACAATCAGAATATTGAATACAATGTTAGAGTGACATATATCAAATGACAATAACGGCAAATGGAAGCAGAGCTGTGACTGTGGTATTTGTATGATAATGGTAGAAATAAATAAGGAAAATGAGATCGTTAATATACATCTCATATACGAAGTAATATTGTATTCTGGGATATGGGAGTGTAACCCAGCAGCCGATCAATACTTACCTGCACAACTGGAAGGCGTCAGGAGCAAGGGTTGTGAATAATTTACTTCGGTTTGGTAAGAACCGGACCTACAGTGAATAATGAGTTTCCGTCTTGTCTCTCATTCAATCCGACAACCGCATCTTATTCCTCTAAAGCAAATAAAACTCCATTATAACATCAGTCTCATAACAGCAGCTATATATCCACTTCTAGATGTTATGAATTATGGATTTTTCTTTGTTAGTGCACCACCTTGTTTGCTCACAACCATACCAAAGTCTAAGGCCGTTGCTGCACAATAACGAAAAACATTTCTGCACAATCCATTGAAAATGTGCATACATATTTACAATGTACCTACTCTGTTTATATTACATGCTATATACACGTACGTGATATGTGCAAATATTTTAAATAAAAACCAGATTTATCGATAGCTTACATTATTTATGCTGATTATCGGCAGCTGATTTACAAACTTTATATATAGTAATTGAATATACGTATAACTATAAAAGTAAACTGATTTATAAACGGTAAATATGAATGTAAATTAAAAAATAACATAATATAATAATAACAATAATGTAATATGAAAACATGTACATTTCTAGCATTTATATTATAGTAAATGATATCAAAATCAATATAGTAATATTATAAAGTATTAATCATCATCATATTTCCAAATTAAAGCAAACTGTCACCAAATATTACAACATTAAACAATTAACGTCTGACATTTAAGCTTCAGTAATTGTTAAAGGTCTATTGAAATTCTCATGTTAATATAGATTAAACCAAACTAATATTAATAATTGGGTACTATGGAAGTACAAGTAAAATTGAATGAAACGTGTGATGCAGCATTATGCGGTGGCGTATGTAAATTCCAATGAGCATTTCGTATTAGATGCCATTAGAATACGTCTGTGATGGCCCGTCCTTTGCTAGATCCTATTTACCCGTATTACCTTATGCAAATTAAATCTTTAACACACTCGACACCGGATGCTTAGCTTAGCTGGCAATGCCACAATCACATTCAGAATACGCACTATATACGTAACCTATTCACTTCTTATTCAAATTCATTCCACTTTCCCTCCAACCATTTCCCTTTTCATCGAAATGATTACACACCGTGTTTTGTTAACGTCAAAGAAATACCCAACAATACGGGAATCCTATTTCACAACGAGATAGTTCCGTGAATAATTCAAGTATTGATGCGACCTAGCAACATCTACCAATAACGTTCTAACTAATACCTCTTACAAATAAACATTACACATACATATATCGCAGTGTATTTTACGAAATTAGAAGAAATTTTCAACATGAACTCTAATGTATAATGTTGTTGAGCGACCAATGGTATTATTAAGACCAGTTTATAAGATAATTAGTATTTATTCCCTATCCAAATGGTAATTTAGGTAACTCATTACTCGAGTCTCTAGCTTATAATTGTGATAAACCGCTGCAATTTTCTGGTGAAATTAAATGTCCGTGCTACGGAATGTCGTCGATTTTTAATTAACGATAATTCAGTTCAATTTCCTTACGAAATCCCGATTAATCCCTGCGAACATTGAATTATTCTTTTATAGACTTTCCTTTGATTCTATCTCTCCATTGAAATATAAAATTTCAAGAAAAAATTTGCCACAATTTTTCAATGAAAATGTGAAAGAATGAATAAAAATGTCACATGGGTGTGATATATGAACTTCCTTCGAAATTTGAATATTAAGAACTTTGGTTACGTTTACGTCAGAGTTGCAATTTGTGCCGCTGACAACGTGATCTAAATGTCAAGCATAACGGAAACATTGAGTGTATACTGTATACCCTACGTGATAATGAACAACGCAAATGGATTATAATTTTTTTCGCTTTGAATTGCACTATGAATATATTATACTTGAAAACTAACTTTCACCTTATGAGACACGCTGTCAAAATAAAATCAATCATATATTCTACATAAGAATTATATATTATGTGCGTCGCAGGTAACACGCAGCTGATTTCGGGAAATTATTGTAAACATTTTGGAAGCACTGGTCAGATAACGAGTGTTTCTGTGCAAGTTGCAGTGCGATGCAGCCGCTATAAAATGTACCGCAATATCTGAGTACACTACAGTGTCATATATCATCTTGTAAGTGGCATTCATGTCGTTTTACTTACAGTATCGCTATTTTGAGTAACATTAAGATATAGAGAAGTTTTATGACGTGATTCAAGTCTAATGATACCATAACTGTTGCTCCACCCAATACTGTACATCCTCTATATTTATAAAATTATCTTTCCACTTCAGCACATGAAGAAAATATGCTCACTCGTATTTGATGTAACTATGTCAGTATTTTCAAAAGTCACCAAAGCTTTCATTTCAACGTTATGTAAATAGTCCATAAAAACCGACAATTAATACCTACAAATTTTATCACTACAATATATCATACATTTACTTTTTTTGCAATAAATTTTAAAACAAAGGAAAATCATGGTCCCTTTTCTATAAGTGCATGTATTCACCCCAATCAAAATGATTAATGATGATGCAGAACACGGGACAAAAATTTCACTATGCTGACTCCCGCCTTTTTTGCGTGTTCATAAAACAACCAATTTTATCCTACCTCTTTTATAGTACGTAGAGTAATAATTGTCACACCCTACTCATATATTTTTTTCTATTTTTTATTCTTTTTTGTAAGTGCTATATTCGCTTGCCCAAATGATGGTAACTGATAGAAAAAATAGCTGCAAATACGGAAATAGGATAGCATTAGGTAGTATCGAGAACAATGTATTAATTTCTTTTTTATAAATACATAATTCAACAAAGAACCTGTGCAGGAATTCTGAAGACGTATGATATTGCATAACGAATTAGGAATAGAAGTTTTCTATAAATATTTTGTGCGTAAGAATGAGTAAATTTTTAATATATTATTGATAAGGACACTGAAAAAGAAAAGAACTTAACATTACACACACCAAACACTATTATCAAAGGATAACCAAAATAACAAAATCATAATTTATTTTATAATCCGTTGCAGTTTGCATTTTAATAATCTGTACATATTTGCATCCGGAATATATTACTAAAAAAAGGAACACAACCCAACCGGAAATGTTTATCTAGAAATGCTTCTATATGGATGAATTCTCGCGCACTTCACAGTCTACCTGTTATCCGGTTAATGCTGATGTAAACAGCAAGTTGGCTAGTGGTCAAAATCTAGGTTATGAAGTAACATGTGTTGATATAAACTACATATTTACAAAAATTTTATAAATTCATACTAAAACCAACCTTCTACCTAATGACATTTCGTTTACTGAAAACATATTGGAAAACTACAAGTAATAACCGATATCATTGAATTAATTTTGTTCCTTAACCTTACTATGTTGCAGTAAATCTTGTAAAACAAATGAGTGACACCACCGTACCGGCAGTTAAAGAAAAAGTAAGATACGATGGGAGAATTAAAAAAAGAAATTGGGAAGATCGAAGATCTGACAAAAATACACGTGAAGAAGATCTTAAACGACCGAAATTCGACGGTGTTAGAATCAAACGTCGAAAATATGCTATGCTTTTGGGTTACTCAGGTGTCGATTACTATGGAATGCAAAGAAACCCTAAGATGAAGACAATTGAAGAAGATTTATTGAGTGCGTTATTAAAAGCAGACTTAATTACTGAGGAAGCATTTTCTCAGGTTCAAACAATACAATTCCAGCGGGCTGCCAGAACGGATAAGGGGGTCTCTGCAGCTCGTCAAGTAGTTTCCTTAAAATTACGTAGGTTATATTGAACCATATTTCTCTGCCAGTAAAAATATTAACATAGATTCAATTGTTTAGCCGAACAAGTTGATATTTCATTAATAAACAAGGAACTTGCGGATCAAATTAGAGTATTCTCGGTAAAACGTGTTACTAAAGGATTCAATAGTAAATCGTCATGTGATGGTAGAACATATATCTACATGTTACCAACACTTTCCTTTGCAAAATTCGACACGGAAATTACACCTGAAACATACAGGATAGATGAAGCAACATTAAATCTAATTAATGAAACGTTGAAAATGTTCCATGGCACAAGAAATTTCCACAATTTTACATCAAGAAAAAAATTTAGAGACCCAAGTGCTAACAGATATATTATTTCATTTGAAATAGAAAAACCATTTGTTAGGAAAGATGTTGAATTTGCTGTAATAAAAGTTAAAGGTATGCGTATAACATAGCATCTATATAAAAAATAATTTAATAATCAAAAAATTTCTTGTAGGACAAAGTTTTATGTTACATCAAATACGTAAAATGATTGGTTTAACAATTGCAGTAATACGAGGACACACAACTTCTGACAAAATTACTCAATCATATACAGCTGATCGTCTAGATTTACCTATGGCTCCAGGTTTAGGTTTGGTTTTAGATCAAGTTCACTATGATAGGTATAATACTCGATATGGTAACGATCATGATACACTGGATTGGACGGAATGTGATGAGGATGTAGCAGCATTTAAAGAAAAATTTATTTACCCGACAATAGTAGATACAGAAATAAATGAAAAATCTATGATGACATGGTTAGAAACTCTTCCAAAACATAGTTTTAGTGTGAGAGCCGATGAAGTGTGTGAAGAAGATGATAAAGATGATGAGGAAAAGGACTCAGATACAGAAGAATTTTCTGAAGAAAAAGATGTAGAAAATAGCAATAATATAAAAGTGTAATGACAGTTTTGTATTATTATAAATAAATATGACAAATTTGACATATGTGTACTTATTTTTAATAAGTTATTTTCGCTCTGTTAAGTTTAAATATGAGTGTAATGCATAAGAGTAAACATGGCTGGATTATTTCTCACGAAGAATTCATTAAACGTACATATAAAAATGTCATGAAAGACAAAGAAATATATAATTTGCAACTAAAAAAAGTACTGTTTAATATAAATTGTCCATATCTTAGACATAACGAAAAAAAAGTAAAAGATACTAAATATAACCTTAAAAAGAAACGAAAAAATGTTACGTCAAATTCAAATTTTGATGAATTGAAAAATGAGGTATGTTACTTTAAATTAAACAATAGATATATGTAATTAAATATTACAGTTCCTGAATATCATTTATTAATATTTTTAGATAGATCATATTGAAAAAACTTACAAACTCTTGTTTGAGGAATTTGAAAAGAACACTATTTTTAATACTTATATTAATAATGATGATAACAAAGAAGCACAGACTGAAGCCGAAAATTGTTACAATGAAATTGATAAATATTCTTTTACAAACGCACATGGATCAAATGGGGACCAAGCTTTAATACGAGATGTGAATGGTGGTTCATTTCTGTTTCCTAATACGTGCAGATTTTTCTGCAAAAACATAACTGAAATGAGTGATACTCTTCATAACGAGCAATTCGATTTAATTTTGCTGGACCCGCCTTGGTGGAATAAATATATAAGAAGGAAAAGAGCGAAGAGTAATCAAGGGTGTGTAATACATTCTTTAATTTCATATCGAGCATAGTGATGTAATATAATCATTGTAAAGAGTCGTATTTTAAAGTTAAATGTGATTATAGCTATCAAATGATGTATAATTTAGATCTTGGTGTAATCCCCATAGAAAAAATACTGGCTCCTGATGGATTAGTAGTTGTATGGTGTACAAATTCTCCGCAGCACTTAAAGGACTTGCAGGAAGAGATTTTTCCAAAATGGGGAATTCGATCTATTGCGAAATGGTATTGGTTGAAAGTATGTATTTGTTATTCATTTAACAGTATTATGATTTAAGTATCTCGTTAATGTAATTTAGGTTACATGCAAAGGCGATCCAATATGTAGTTTCTCCGAGCCGCCTGGTAAACAACCATTTGAACAGATTCTATTTGCGGTACCAGAGACCAATTTAACACATTCAATACCACATGGAAAATTAGTTGTCAGTATCCCAAGTGCATTACACTCTCATAAACCACCATTAGCAGGTACATTTAATAAATCTAATTTACTAAATAATATTCAAGATATTATTTGTTTTAGATCTTCTGTCTTCCTACGTTGGCAATAAACCTCGCTGCCTGGAGATATTTGCTAGATATTTATTACCTGGATGGACAAGTTGGGGTTTAGAAGTAGTAAAATTACAACATGAATGCCTTTATGAAATACAAAATTAATATCTTTATTCTGATATACATATTGACAGTATAATTCTTACGTTTTAATTCTATAAAAAATAATTTGTGTGAAATGTTTTACAGATCATGTGTGTCCATTAACTTTCTTGCTTTGTTCTGTACGATAACCGTTTGGATTCATTGTTTGCCATCGCCAAAAGTCTTCACCTAATAAAACAAATAAGCAATATGTAATACTAGACAATCATACATATGTAAACGAAATTTGACAATTTTACTTACACATCTCTTCGAGAGAATGTTTTGCCTTCCAAGCAAGTTCTTCTTCAGCTAGCTGCGGATTTGCGTACATGGATGTAATGTCACCAGTACGTCGCTCAACTATCTCGTACGGTACAGTGGTGCCTGTTACTTGTTCAAACACTTTAACCAGCTGCAATACCGACACTCCAGCGCCTGTACCTAGATTGTACATCTGTAACACCAAACATAACACATTGATAAACACACATTTGTATGTACATATTTACAATTATAGATTGAATTAAAAGGTTGACAATATTATGTACTGTTTAATTAATTGATTTTTCAAGACTAATATCTCCTAATTCCTTTTTTCAATGTTTTATTTACAAAAACATACCTGTGACACTTGCCTTTAGTCGCTGATGTTTCCGTTGGAGCATATTTAGTGCTGCCACGTGACCTGTTGCTAAGTCCATAACATGAATGTAATCACGTACACCTGATAAATAAAAACATTTCATAAATACACAACTTTTATTTTCTGTCACTTTTTATATTTAGATACATACCTGTTCCGTCAGAAGTGTCATAGTCTCCACCAAATATTGTCAAAACTGGCTTTTTGCCCATCGCAACTTGCGATATATATGGCATCAAGTTTGTGAAAGCCTTTGTAGGATCTTCTCCAATTAAACCAGAAGGATGAGCACCAACAGGGTTAAAATACCTTAACGCAATTATATTCCAATTCTAGAATACAAAAATTAATACATATATAAATATTAAATTACAATAATATAAATCGTACCTTATTGGAAACAGTAATATCTTTTAGCATCTCTTCTATAAAGAATTTTGTTCGTCCGTAAACATTGGTAACATTTCCAGTGCCATGGCTTTCGGTAATAGGTAATTCCATTGGTTCTCCATATACTGTACAAGAACTTGAAAATACCAGTTGATAACAACCATGGTCAGCCATTACCTATTTATTAATTACTTGTTAATTTAAAGTACATACTTATACGGTATCTATTCAATGTATTGTTGTTAAAACTTACCTCTAATAAATTAATCATTCCAATCAAATTATTTTTGTAATACAAAAGAGGAAACTGCATTGATTCGCCGACAGCTTTGATTGCGGCAAAATGAATAACACAATCAATTTTGTGCTGAAAAAATATAGAATAGTTACATATATAAATAATATCGCTAAAAGAATAGTTTTATGTACATGAAAAAAATCCATTACTTACTTTTTGGAATACCTTTTCCAAAGCATTTTTATCTAGTAGATCGCATTTATAAAAAGTTACAGGTTTTCCTGTAATCTGTTCTACACGTTTTAGAGCCACAGAGTGTCCATCTTCTGCATCAACGCTGTTAGCAAAATTATCTATCGCTACTACTTCGTAGCCAGCGTCCAGTAATTCAATAACACAGTGACTGCCAATATAACCAGCCCCTCCGGTCACAAAAACAGTTCGCATATCCGCCATTATCCTGTAATTATAACAATATATTTTACAAACACACTTCTACTAATTAGCTGATAAGTATACATGACTGAAACGTTCAGTAAAATGGCACTAGAGTAATGGTCCTATTCAGGTTCTAATTTATCAGTTTTAGCAATAAAACCATTTATGTACAGCTTGAAAACTAAAGTGTTCACATTGAAAAATGATATTTCATTCAATACAGGACTATAAATGATTATTATGAAGGATAATCACACAATATACCAAAGTAAGTTCATCAATGCCTTGACATATAAGTATAATTATCAATTAATTTCTGAAGAATTGCTGCATGGTACCCATGAAGTACTCTATTTCTGTTGATTTTTCAGCTTCGCAGTTTTATTTGCACATAAAGAAAACTTCAAGGGATTAATGATAATTTCCCATTAATATACTATCTTAATTCATATGCCGATACGCCACTTGCCTTGTGTGCATTTTCCATTTGAGTAAGTTGGTAAAAAACAACAACAAAAAATGTCCTACATGTGTTAAATACTACTGATGACAAAAACAATTATATAACTAAATACAGCGGATAAAATTATCTTTATTATTTGTATAATTCATTCATTTAATGTTTAAATAAATTTATTCAAAGGCCATGCCGCTAATTGTTGGAATTTATTAATGCTTAATTACTGTCTAATATAATAACAAGTTTTTAACGTGAAATGAACAACAAGCTTTCTAGTAAATTGTAATTAAATTACTTATTTTTGTATTTCCCAGTAATATGATAAATACACTGTACATAAAACTAACAAACAAGAATGTGTAATTACGCTATTGTGTACTGGAAATATACATATCTAATATCTATTGTTTACTGTGCTAATATAGACTAATATTGTACTATCCATAATGAGTGGTCAATAACCCAACAGCAAACTTATGAGTATGTGACTGCGGTCACATAAAGTACAAGAACACAACTGTACTTCTTCAGGTAAATGACCATGAACTTGCCAAGGTTACTACAAAGACTGACAGGTGTCTTTAGGGATCGGAAGATCTTCAGATAGTTATCTATATAGGTATCTTCGTAAAATACGGTAAATTACACAATATCTATATTTATGTATATTCTTTAAATTAAAACAAATATAGCGTATTAAAAATATTATTTTAATTATCTGGGTACAGTTTTTTTCGTCACAGAAGCCTATTTAGTATAAATGAAACTTACAACTGATGAAGTAATAAGTATTACTTTGTATAATATCATTTCCAAGTACTGTAATGAATTATGTCATGCACATTATGCGCGGGGTCATCCTACAGCTATATTTGATAAACAAAATAATTCCGATTGAATAATACAGATTACAATAAATTAATTTATTTCTATAAGTAAAGGTAATACTAATGTGTAATTTAAATAAGCAAAATAACAATTGTATTACCTGATTTCTGAAATATCCGATGAATGAATCACTACACAACTTGCTCGCACTGACGGCTAATTGGTGACTGAGCGCCAACAAGACTATGGTATACGTCAGCCACTTCCACTATTCTAAATGACCTTCTGCATTCCCTTTTCGCGAAGACCTGTGTGACGGCTCATCCGTCTGGACTGAAATTCCCATCGTCTCACGTATTCCATTCATTTTAATGAGAAGACACCGAAGAACAAAAAATGTGATTTGCTTTTTATAAAAATAGTAGTAGCCTGACATGTTCATTGAATTTTCAGTATACTTATTTCATCATTGGTTTTGTACTCTGGCTTTATCATTTAATATTTAATATATACAAACAGAAATATTAGTTGGAATGGAAAAACAGTATGTTAATTTTGCATAGATACATGATTTCATTTAGATATGTACATGTGTATGTCATCAACATGTGGTTTTAATCGGACATTAACCGGACATATCAAGTAAATCTTTGTATAATACAGGATGCGGGATGGAATAAAAAATGACTCATTAATTTTTTGTTAAAACACGACAAAAATCTACGTTTTCATTAACATACTGAAACTAGTATATTCTGAAAAGGACATAGTTATCAAATATATGAACTTTACGACATGTAAAAACCGGTTTAAAAATTTATAGATATGTTCTAAAAATGTCATTCAAACCTTTTGTAAAGATGCTTGATAATAAATTACAAACCGGATTCAACAATTTACATGCACAATAGATTATTAAAATTAATTATCTGTTTGCAATTTCGCAGAAATTATAAATATTCATATGTATTCATCAATAATTTACTAAGCCGGATTGTTCTTTACAATCATAAATAAGTTTATTGTAAATAAGCACTGAGTTTGTCTGAACAGTTTTATGGAATTAGTTGGGCATTATTTTCATAATTATTTCGCGCAATTTTAAATTAACTACGTGAGGGCAGCACATGTAAAAATAAAATTTGACAGATTGTTGCAGAATATTGAAAGGTTAAAGATTGTTACATGTGCATTTAGATATTAATATTTTCAATTAAAAATGGCAAAAAACGTAGCTTTTGCATTCAGAAACTCTTTACTCTCAACAGTATACTTTACAAATGTACCTAAATATGGTTCTTTTATAATTCGTCCAGGTAATATTAGTTAACCTCAAACATTTTCAGTTTGTTATTTCATAATTATTGTTAGTCCGACAGTTATATACTCAAGCCGCTCTTGGATTAGAAAGTTATATTCAAAGTAGGCAAAAAGTCAAATCTCAATTTGCAAGTATGTCTGAAAAATTTAGGGCTAAAATGACAGAATACACTACCGGTGAACAAAATAGCCACATGATTTTCACAGAAGATCTTAAAAATATGATACATATAGCTGAAGCAAATGAAGAAGACGTTTCTTTAGTCATTAAAATGATGAAAAAGTAAATTCTCATTGTAATATGTACTTATAACAATAGTTTTATTTTTGTTTTTTTGTAGATTTAATCAACAGAATAAGGAACTTAGGTTTGGTAATTTTGTCTTTGGACCAGTTGTTATGCGAATGTTTTACTTTTTAAATGAACCCGATGCAGCTTTGAAAGTATGTATATTTTTGTATGAAAATTATCGCAGAATAATATAAAATATGTATGTTTTAGTGCTTCAAAACACCAGAATTGCAAGGTTTTTTCGACCAACTTATGAGTTACCAGTTGTTACTTGATTTACTATATGAAAACGCAAGATATGGTGATGTTATTGAAACATTCGAACTTATTAAATCAAAACAGATTCAAGGTACAAAATATCCTAAAAACATTGTTGTATTAACAATGGCAGCATGTTATAAACAGGTGGGTAATTTCAATATACTAGTTTAGGAATTTTACTTAATAATTATTCTGCTGCTACTGTTTCATAAACGTAGGATTCCAAATAATAATCTAATTTAATTTATAGAATACTCCAAAAAGTTTGGACTATGCTCTGTCTTTATGGGCCGAACTAAATAGTGTAGGACATTTACCTATGCGAAGAGCGTCCACTTTTTGTGCCGGTTTAGCACTGAATCAAGGAAAATATGATGCAGCTCTCGAAATAGTATCCACTGCCAAGAAACAGAACTATATGACAGTCAGAAATATTAAGGTATGTTGTACAGACACTCGAATAACTTATGAGAGTACTCAGTAAAAAATTATGTCAATTTTTTTCGTTTTCTTTAATATTTTAATACACACATAATAATATTCCATAATTGTAACTAGAAATTATTATTTTTTATGATAAATTATTGCAGGTATCAGCCCTGGCACAAATGGGTCGTGTGGATGATGCTTTACAAATACTGAAGTCTGTGCTAGAAATCGATGATCCAAACAACATAAAACATACGTTCTCGAAGGAGGTCATTGAGCAAGTGTCAAATGCTGTCGAGAAACAGAATAAACCTGAAGTAAAACAGGAATATGAACGACTAGAAAAGTACTTGAACGAACAGGGACACATTACACAAGTAGTAAGTTATTTTTAAATACTTATTTGCAACATATACTGACCGTATTTGTTATGTACTACAGACCCTGGATAGCCAACTGTGTTCTGAAATTACTAGCGTCCCAATGAATTCAAATAACAACCGTCAAACGCAAGGGAGAACTATCCCGCGATATCAGTACCAAGGCAACACAAGTAAAAATTATCGAGTCTTCAACCAACGTCCTGGATTAGAAGACATGCAGTGACAATCTTAATTTGTATATATTTTTAGTTTATTTATACACAAGCCAAATTAATTATATGGCAAATAACGTGTAAATATATTTGTTATTATCGTGAGGCGTAATATGAATAAAATTATTCGAAATATATTGTTTTATTATACATTAATTTCATTTTATAGACATATTGAAAGGATAAAATTAAGTTGTAACATACTGGCTGTTTAATAAATATTATTAAGCATTTCTTTCTTTTTTTAGTACATAAATTATATTGATGCATTTTTAAGTCCAATTCCGTTGCATTTTATCACAGATGTTGTTTCGTAGTTAATTATCTCAAATTTCGTCTGTAACAAAACAGAAATTATAAAACTATAACTTTTCAAAACAATGCGAAGTAAATACCTTTGTTAATTTTTCTGCAATATATATTGCAGTTTCAGTATGTTGAGTGATTTTCCCAACTTTAACTTCTGACAACCCCGCGGCAAGAGCCATGAAGATAATAATCTGATCTTGACAATACTGGTCAACGCATGCCCCTGATCTAAATGTATTTACCAGTTCTTTACCTGCTTCAGCTCCTATTTGTTCTGCAGGGACATTTCTTTTTCCAAGCGCAGAACTACCCAAAATACATCCTTTTGTTGTTTCCGCTACCAATCTATTACAGATAATCCACATTTAGATTGAAGCCGTATTCTAGTTTGAAGAAAACATCTTACATTATTCCAGTACAATTTCCTACTGCCATTTGAGGATTTTCTTTATATCTCTCAATATTAACTTTAACTGATCGGTATTCTTGTTGGATTACTGTCGAAGCGGCGTCTGCCATTTTATGAGCAATATGTATAGGCAGAGTACCAGCAACAAAACTCCAACCATATATCGCTTTAATATGTCCCTGTTCGAGTAATGTTACTGGAGTTAAACTGCTAACTGGACTAACATTAATTACGACTTCGCCCCCACCCTTGGGAAAATATCCACGTCTGAGTAGTTCAAAATGAAAAGTTGCATTAAACTTTTCTAGTACGGGTCTAAAAACTTCTGTTGTATAGTCTATCTGTGGTGCCATTTCGGCATTCGTTCCCCCTTTTAATCTAAGAGTTGTTTCACAATTTGCATAATACGCACACGGTAATGCAACTTGTAGAAGTAAACCTACACTACCTGCAGTTTGAGTATCGGCTGTATATAATCCGCCAAATACTTTTTGCGGCCAAAATTCTATTTCCGTTGAGCCTATTTCATCCCCTTTTACTCGTGCTTTTGTCATTTCACTTACAAGTTTCAAACCTGAAATTACATATGGGTAAGATATAGATATTATGCAGAACAATATTACTAGCTACCTTTTAAATGTTGTGCCATGAGTCCTGGCTTACTCCGACCAGCCCGAATATTATAAACTCTAACAGGTATACCACACAGAGCACTTAACGTTAATGACATACGTAAAATCTGCCCTCCCTGTAGAAAATAAATATTTGAGTAAACGGTTATGTTAAATGTATTTAGAATATATTTACCCCTTCTAGAAGGGATCCATCAATGTGTACAGGTGTAGCCGACATTTCTAACTGAACAGGTGTACAAGACTTCTGAAAACTATGTATGACACAATAACGATTCTGTTTTTCTTGTGCAGATGAGAATGAATTTCATAACCTAAAAGCACATTTATCGTAAGGCACAATATATACCGAAATTGCACAATATTACTACATATTTGATATTATTCATTTTATTTACTGGTATTCAACTGATGGAATGCAATTATTTGCGTAATAATAAACATTAATACTTACTAAGTTTGCCGGTGCTGTACGTATGCCGCACTGTGTCACAAATTATACTATTTACATTTTATTAAATTGAATATATATTTGTGCAAAAATATATTTTTATTTGTTTTACGTACGCTTACATCTATTTGCTAATAATGTTATACAAAAGTCCAATAGCTTTATTCTAATCAAACAAACTCAATATGTATTGAATATGAATAATGAAATGATACAATACATACAATGTATGAAATAAATATGTATACATCGAAGGCTAAAATATGTCCATATCCGCCGTACCTCCTATATCAAGAAAATCATCGTCGTAATTGTTGATACTTCGATTTGGGAGATCTGTAATGGGTGGTACTATGTCACTTATCCCATCATTGCTGTTTTCTTTCCCATCTGTTACAGGTGACGGAGGCGGATTATTGACAAATTCCTCCGATTCACTCTCATTGCGTTCACTGTTATTGCCATTTAAACTTTGTACAATTAATTCGCCTCTAGTCAATAATTCCGGCAGATTTTCTTTTGCTAATTTCTTAGCTTCTGTAAACAAAATAAATATTAGAAATATAATAATTACAGTTCGATCATATCTCATTACCTATTTGAGATTTAATTGCTTTCAGTTTAGCTCTCTGTTTGCTTTTTCTTTCTCGGGTTTGTTCTCGTTTCTCTTCAGAAAATATTTCCTTTTGTTGATCTTGAGTAATATCGTCATCTCTCTTTAAGAGGAATATAAATACTCCACCCGGAGTTCTCCGTCTAGTTCTATTCTGTAATATATGTTATTAGCAAATTATTTTATGCGGATTATTTACGATAAATACCATTATTAACATTCCACCATCCATTTCAATCCTTTTTGTTTCATTGAAAATTTCGATCGCTTTCATTTTCCCTGCTACCTTAACAATCCTAACTGTAAAAATAATATAATACAATATGTACAACAATTATTTTCTCTTATTACGCACGTAATAAATCATCTTTTTCTTCGCATAATTTATTAGCTATATCCTTAGCTACCTCTTCATCTGTATTAGCAACAGTTGTAACTAAACCTAACAACTTTCTGGCAGAACCTTTAATATCATCGTCACTTTCCTCGTTTCTCTCTAAGCACGTACTTTTATTTTTTCTATGATCATGTCTTCTTTTATGTCCACGGTTTATTTTCTGTCTCAAGTCATTTTTATCTTCGTACCTTGGAAAATTATACGACTCTACATCTCTCGACCTGTCAATTTGACTAACACCGCAACTAACTAATGTTTCAGCTAAGACATCTTCTTGAACATGTTTACTCCAAATATCATACTTCTTTCGCCTGCCCGTTGGTCTTGCAATAGTTTTAGCTTTGATTTTTACTTTAGATTTTTTAGCATGTACTGAAGGGTCATCAGAATCTGTGTCAGATTTACTAGACCAGTCAGATTCATTATCGCTATGCTTGTCTTGATTTCTTAACGTCGTATTACTTGATATAATATTTACAGGTCTTTCTAAGGGAATATATTCAACAATACCATCGTCTGATATCTGCCAAAACATATAACCTGTTATATATGTATAATGCTAGGTCATATCAATCATATATTACCTCTCCATCTTCAAGGATAACTTCTGCTTCAACATCCATTATTCTTAATAATACAAAAATTGACAACAACTATAGAGTCTTCTTAATAATTACAAAATTTAGACGTTATTACCTAAGCCACTACAAAACGTCAAAAATTCGTTGACAGTTTATCCCACTTCATGCTCTATCGGTATAATTTAAAACTAATTTGGTCACATAATTTAAATTATGTAATCAAAAAATGTTATAACAAAATTTGTTAATAAATCTACTCATTATACAGTCACCTGTAATATGATAAACTTTGTGATATCTTAAATACAAACAATAAAATGCTGGTATTATATGCATAGTATTTACATATGTAAATAAAAAATAAAATTCGTGATATTGGAAATTCATTTGTATCAACCCCTATGTGTACCAAGTTTAAAAATGTAAATATATAAGTCAAAAAGGAAGTGTACTATACAATATTATAATTACCTGCATATTTCCGTGATATTGCAACTTCTATTACGATTATAGTTTTCTATAAATATAAATGATTTTTAACATCATATCAGTAGACAAGTAGCATTCAAAATGAACACTAAACTAAGCTTTATAATTATATTTATGTATTTCAGAATACATAACGCTAATTGTAATGTATTAAAAAGACGGGATCTTGAATTTTACATTAACGGAAATGATCGTCATTCAATGTCTGATTATGAATTAATTTATTTACCAGTTGTGTTACCAGTGCAAGAGGCGGCTTCATTTGATACTTTTTCGAGTTATGATGATCCTATTCATTATAATGTGTCTGCATTTGGCAAGTAAGTAAAGTTTCAAATGTTTGACTCATTTTAATATAATCGTAATGATAGGAAATTTTATATTGTGTACATACTTTTTAGTTCGCTTTCCCTAAAACTAAAACCAAACAATAATTTAGTAACGGATAATTTTAAAGTTTTCATCAATAAAGACGATATTCAAAGTATCTCTGATACACCAGTGAACAAAAATTGCCATTATTTACACAAAGACGAACATTCCGTAGCGGCCTTCAGTCTGTGTCAGCCGAAATCAGTTGTAAGATTACTTGAATTGTACAATTTTCAATATGACTATACAAATACAAAATAATATTTCAGCATGCTCTTATATTTCTGGGAAATTCCACATTGGAAATAAACCCTTTGAATTCTGATAATGAGGCTCATATGAGAATACGTGAAGCTTTAGAAGAAGGAAGACGAGAAGATGACGACTATTTGGTGCCACACATTGTTAAAAGAGCACCTTTCATTACTCATCCGTTTATTGATGATGGACTTCCAATTAGGGAGAATGTATTATTTGATAATTTGGAAGACCGTAATGATATATATGGGTTTGATAAAAGATCAAATATAAAACGAACAACATCCAAACTTACCATTGAAGTAGCATTGTTTTTTGATGAAGCTGGATACAGAATTTTTGCACCATATTTCAACAATGACGAAAGACGAATTACAAATATGCTCTTGGCTTATATGAATGGGGTGAAATAAACTTTATTATATTTGTATATATTTGCACATATCGTGTGGATTAATAATCTGAAGCACTCGTTGTACTATGCACAAAAGCTTTACATTACAGTTTCTAAAGTATTAATAAAATTAATTCAAAATTAACAGGTGCAAGCTCTGTACCATCATCCAAGCCTTGGAAGATCAGCTGAAATAGCTTTAGTACGTTTAGAAATAATGAAAAGACAACCATCTGATATGCCACATTATGAAGGTGAACGATCCAAGCTTCTTGATTCTTTCTGTGATTATCAACGGAGAAAAAATCCGAAAGGCGACAGTAATCCTGAACATTGGGACATGGCGCTATACGTATCAGGGTATCTAGTTATTATAATAAGGAATAATAATTTACCACAATTCTAATGTTTCAAACATTTAGATTAGACTTCTTTGCATACGAAAACGGACGTAAGAGTGGTGTTACAATGGGATTAGCAACAGTTGGCGGTGTTTGTTTGGAGAAATATAATTGTGTAATCGCTGAATTGGGAACAACAAATGTGTTCGGGAAACCGTATCCAAGTGCAGGTTTTACCAGTGTTTATATCTTAGCGCATGAAATTGGCCACAAGTAAGATTTACATTTGATTTAACAGTTATATAACATATAAGTTTAAAATATAATAATTAGCTTAGGGATGCATCACGATAATAGTGGCAATAGTTGTCCAAAAGAAGGATATATAATGTCACCATCACGTGGTACGAATGGAGAAACTATCTGGTCTACATGTAGCGCACAAGTCATGAGGAATCTCGAGTAAGTATTTAGAGGAATATGTTATAACAAACACAATTATTTTTTTACTGTTTATTATAGTCACGCAACTTGTCTTATGGATAAACCAGCTAAACTACCAGCGAAACTTAATCATAACAAATTTATGGATACTCCTGGACAAAAATATTCCGCTAAAAGGCAATGTGAAATTTTGCTTCGTGACAAAGATGCAGTAATGTCTCCCAATCAACAGATATCTGAAATCTGCTACAACTTACAATGTAAAACACCCCACAGAAGTGGTTATTATCATGCTGGTCCCGCTCTTGAAGGCACTGAATGTGGTAGAGGAAGGGTACGCATTAAATATAGTAAACAATCAGCATAGAAATTAATTTCGGTTATTTCAGTGGTGTCATGGGGGCGACTGTGTTAAAATGACAAAACAAAAACCACTAGCTACAAAACCTGGTGGATGGGGTCCTTGGAAGCCTGGTAAATGTTCTTCTGGGTGCATTACGAAGTCAAAGGGATTTCAAGATCGGCGAAGGGAGTGTGACAACCCGAAACCTGTAAACACAGATGAAGGGTGTGAAGGAACAAGTTATGACACTGTTCTATGCAATGATGCCAACGTAAGATAAACTCCAATAGTTTGCAACTTATTTTTCATATAACTTGGGTTTTCAGATTTGTAGTAAAAGGAAATCATCCACTGCATATGCTTCGGCCAAATGTAAAGAGTTTTCAAAATTGTTACCTGAATTAGATTCCAATGGTGCTGGTTTACAAGCACCACATGAACAAGGTAGAACTATACAAATTTATTAAGGAATTATATTCTATAAAACTTAATATATACGTTTTGTATTAACTGTTTCAAAATATCGAATCTGATTCGCATAATAAAATGTATTTAATAATTATGTAATTATTATTTATGTAGCACGACCTTGGATGGGCTGCGCAATTTTCTGTCGTCGAGCTGATTCCGGAAGCTACTACACTCCGAGAGTGGAACTAAATGACCTACACGTTTCCCCATATTTCCCTGATGGTACATTATGCCACACTAGTTCTGCTGGAAATTACTACTGTCTCCACCATCACTGTTTACCAGAGGTAACGAATTAGATACACAGCAAAAATTTCTAATCTCACAGTACAATATTTTCGACAGAACTTCCAATTCACAAAAACATCATTACTCCATGAGATGGGAGAAGATATACCAATATCTCAGAATGCTTACCCATCACAAATGGTACCTCCAGAATTGCATTCTTATTTATCTCTTGGACCAGATGGCAAACCATTGCAGACTTCTTTGAAACCCAATCAAGTAAAACCTCCAAATGAGGAAGACTGGGAGACAAGAGATTACATTGAGCTTCCGCACAATTTAAAAGAAAAATCAACTATCTTTGACGATCAGGAGAATGAAAATATTAATTTTATATCTTCTGATGATAATACTTTGATATGGTAACGGATTTATGCACAGTATTCATTTTAATACATTTTATACTTTAATAAAGCATCTCAAAAACAGTTTTGTGTTTGTTTCTAAAAATATGTAAAAATCATTAACGTGAATCGGTTGACATTCGGATATTATTTTTACATTATTAATTTGTTTTTATACCAATTCATAAGGTTTTTGTAAAAAGAAGTTAAATAAATATTTTTAACTATGGGGGACAGATTAACCGAAAATTTTTTATTGCTATTTTGTGAAAAGAATTCAGATGGCACAAAAAATTTGGTTTTGAAAGGCAAAGATATGTTTCAACGTACTGGCACACGTATAAAACCAAATGACATGAACAAAATTTCTGACTTTCTATGCAAACATTCAGAAGTAACTGGACTAAACTTGTGTTATAATGATATATCGGATAAAGGTTTCAATATTTTGATAAATAATTATTTACATAACGACAACACATTACTTGATCTAAATTTGATTATGTGTGATATAACTGAAAAAAGTGTATTGAATTTGGTAAGTTTACCTACTATAACACTTCGCTCATTGCGACTGACTGGTAATAAAATCGGTGAAGAAGGAGGCAAACAATTGGCTAAAATGCTTTCATACACTAACACGGTACTACATTTAGACATTGGCGAAACAGATCAAACTTTGACAAGTGTGCAATATTTTATTAAAATATTGAATAATACCTACCAGTTAAATAATTCTTTACGAGTACTGGATCTGTCTAGAGTGATACCTAAGTTCAACAGATATCCTTATGACAGTAGCCATTTTGCCGAAAGTATAGGTAACATGCTGCAGCACAATGAATCATTGATTGAAATACATTTACAGAAAAATCAGTTTGACGGTCATGATGTTGAATTAATGTTAATTGGTTTACAACACAACAAGACATTATTGATGTTAGATTTGGGATATAACAGAATTGGTGATAATGGAATTGAACTTATTGCTGGACATTTGAGAAATAAACCAGCTTTATTAGGTCTGAATGTAGCTGGTAATGGTATAAGCAATACTGGTGCTCGGGCATTAAGTTTTGCAATGCCATTCTCTCGAATTAGACTTCTGGATATAGGATATAATAAAATTACTGATAGAGGAATGTTAGACATCCTGAACAGTATTAAAAAACCATACAGAATGCGTATGCTGAATATCTGGGGTAATACCATGACTCATGTCACTAATACGGTTATAAAAAGAATGATTCTGTCAACGGTTCTTGAACAGAAGTATTTGGATGTACAACCTTATGAAATTGATGACATTTATTATTGCGCATATTATCCGTCCGATTCGTACAAGCATAAATATTATTGTGTCATGGATTACCAATGTCCAGTGGAGTTGAAAATCAAACATAACCATCTTCCGACAGAACAGGATGAACCAAAAGCTAAAGTAGATTTTAAATATTATCCTAGAATTCCTCCGATTGAGAAAAAAGGAAAAATAATTATTTAAAAAGAAAAAATAACAACAACAATGATATAAGCCACATGGAGCATTTATTTTCATTTAATGTTCATAGAAATTAAAAATGTACTATATAATAAAAATTAAAACTATAAAATTATCAGTAAACTTCGCTTAAATCAATTAAAATCTAATGAATAAATCACCCATGTTTATCACAAAGACGTTTATATTTTTGTGACTACAGCACGAAGAGGAAATAACTGGTAACACTGAATATGCGTTTCGTTAATTACTGAATTCTGCATGCATACAGTGACTAGTAAATATGGAGCTTGTTTCACTGAGAAACACGAGCAACCATTGTAGCTACGTATGAGAAAATGAATATTTGTGTCTATATGAGTGTTAATATGTAGATAATATAAACTAATGAAACTATTCTAAATTAAATATTCACTATAAATAAAATCAAAAAATATACGATACTATATGAACTTAAATCGAACTGTCACATCGAACATCACAATACGTTAGCGTTAAATATATATATGTATGGTTATGTAGTAAGAGAATGTGGCTTTTCACAATATACACAGTAAGCACAATAGTTCATTCTAACCAAGCTCATAGTGTCAGTTCAGTCAACAGGCCGGCCTGACACGTCATCACAATACCGCTGCGTACGATCCTGACTTTTACAATACTAGTAGAATATTTATCTATCATTATATAATGTGTGTTGCACGGTGAACTAAATACTGCATATGGATATTAAAATTCAAATAGATATAATCATCATGAACTTGACATTAGATATTCTACACTCTACACAGACAAAAGCAACGGTTCGTCACAAAATTATTCACTTCAGTAGAAATATAATATCTTCAATAAATTATACAAGAACCTAACCTGTCAATGACGTAAGATTTAACTACAATCATATGTAACTCATTTGTACTAAATAAAATTATACTTACAATCTAAATCACCAAAATGAAGAATACTGAAAAATATTCTTACGGAAAATTGTGTATAAATAATATTTACTTTGGTTAGTAATTATAACAGAATATTGACAGGTATCTAAAGTATACAAATTTAATTACTCACATACCTTAATAGAGAGATAGAGAGAGAGAGAGAGACAAAAAATTTGCTCCAGAATTATATATATTAATAGAGTTATTTTACGGGCAGAGACGGTAATTCTATTCCTTCCTCTATGTTGGCAATAGGTTCACGCCAGTACACGAACTGAGAGTATTCATTAGCTGCCTCGAGAAAAGCGGGAAACAGTTGGTCCACAAAGGATGTCATGTTGGAATAACTGTAACAAAATTACAAGTGACATGAATATAGAATGAAAATATAAATTTCATCTGAATTCTTGTTTAAGACAAAAGTAAATATTGTTAATGAGTAAGCCAATAATGGCGAATTATGATTTGCCGCATTATCATAGCTGATAATTATTATCATGCCAAACCTAACACAGTATAAATTATATATTATTCATTACTGTTATAAAGTTATTACGAATATTTTCCAATAATCACTGGCCACATAATAATACATGCTGTTATCATGCATGCAGTATTTGTCTGAATAAACAATTTGTTTCTTCTAGATATGATATACGTACACATAGCCAAGCAATATTTACATTACAAACTAATGTCAATGGCCCCAAATTTAAAATGATGTCCAATGGTAAAATATATTAACAAAACAATGAACACATGAATATATCAAAACAAAACTCAAATGTGCATGAAAAAAAAACAGAAAATCAATAAACCATACATGCAAATAAACAAAACAAAGAAAGCGTTGTCAAATGAAGATTTGAAGAGCAAACACTTTCTTACCATCGATTGGTGTCGATGTAAAGAAGAAGAAATCTTACGTAGAACAGTAACGGTAAAGAACAAAATTTCAACAGAGCAAACGAAAACAATAACAGAGTGCAAATAAATAAATAAATTATTCACTAAAAGTTGCAACAATAAATAGAAGGTAATAATTAATTATTTCGCTAAATTAATATTATTGTACGTATCGGGTTTGCTCTGTAATGATTCACGATCAATTATGTTTTAAACTATTTCGACTGTGAATTCCAATTGACATTGTTGCGCTAAAGGCGGGAAAACATCATTGACTATCCCTGATTGGCCAGTGTAACTGTAAACAGTCAAACCATACTACGTTTACTACTTACGTCCACCTAACATAACCACAAAACTTATACATACAGAATTACACATAATTAATAACTGTGTTTTCAACATGCACATCTATTCATGCATTCGAAATATATTATAATCTATTGTACATACGCATGCGTATCTGTACAACTTAGTAATTTCGCCCAATATTTGTTGCCTATTCTTTGCAAAGAAACCCGTTATTCTGCTTACCTGGACTGGAAAGTCTGTGTCAGTTCGTGTTTCAGTTCACCCTTGTGATTGATCGTGAATATTCGGACAATTGGAATGCCCACAGCCCTGTATGCCCACACATCCTGTAGGAAACATAATTATTAGTAATTTGCTTAATTTTTAAAACAATTTCTAGTTAAACTTACATTAATTCTGTTTCCATAACCGGCATAGAATGGATTAGAATCTGCTGGGAAGAGAGCTTGAATGTCACTCAGGCAAGATATTTTGAATTGTTCAGGCTTCTTTTCTATTACTTCCCTGTTAAGAAAGATAAATTTATAAAGTAATTGTCAAATGCAAACAAATTGGATGAAATAAATGTATATAACCTAGTATGCTATCGATTCTGCAACTTGGTGATAATTCAGACAAACGTTAACGCCGAGTTTCAGTATCTTTATATCACTAACCTGTGGAATGCACTGATTAAAGAAGTAGGATTCAAGAGCAAAGGCCCATCTGGCAGGGACAAGTTTCCTTGTTTGATTGAACGCAGATATTCACGTGTAACTCTAGCCTGTCCAATAGCTCGGGCGCTAAGATACAGCAGTTTGTAACCGTTGTTCTTAATTTTAGTGAACAACTGAGCTACGCCAGACTGTGCCCAGTCTTTGCCAACAATTGGTAAAATATGGCCAAGCACATCAGACCTAAACGACAAAACAACTGTGAATTATCTAAAAAAAACACTTTTACAATTAGTAAGGACAGTACTTACTTAGTTATTGTTCCATCGATATCTGAGATAACTATTTTATCATCGTATCTCCATCGGTAAATATGACATTTGCAACGAGTAGTACCCTGGTACGCCGTAGTGACACTGAATTCTACTTCATTCATACCTTCATTCAGGTTTAATTTTTTCTAAAAACGAACAAACGTAGATTTTGATTATACGAGTATATATTTGATGATAACTTACAATCTGTTCTGAGCTTAGACGAAGTGTTTTGCGGAATTTTTCTCCATACATTGACTGGGTCATTTCAATAGGAAGATCGCTTTTATTGATTAGATTGTCATCGATGCACTGAGATTCAAGTCCATCCGGAACGAAGGACGTATTATCTGCAGTCACTATATAATAAAGATTAATAAATATTTAAACTGGTATCATAAATATTCTTGTGGTAAAGCAAAGTAAAAACATTTAGTAATGCAAAATCATTAGAAACAGGATTACTAACCTGGAGTAACTTCCGAAGTATGAGTAGTGTCAACAGTTTTCGTACTAATTTCTTCCTTGACAGAAATTTCTTCTGCGGGTGCAACATGCGCTTCGTCTGGCTTAGCAGGTACTATATCTGGAGCTACGTCAGTTGATGGGGTTCGGTCCCCTTTGCGTCTCCAACTCCACCAAGAATAACCTCGTGGCTCTGATTTTTGTGACTTGTCTTGCATAGTAATAGTTGGCATGTGCATTGAACATAATTGCTCGATGGTAGACTGTAGAAGAGGTTAAATATGAATATAAACATTATTTATAGCTTATATAACCAAGAATAACAAAAGTTAAGTTATAGTTATCGTATTTACCGATGGAAGTGTACGATGATACACAAGCATACTGATAATGACAGGAGTAGCTGCCCTCCAACTATAGTATTTATCACTTATTCTTACAACTAAATCAGGTGATTCCAACAGAGACGGGTTGTTGCATAAATCAGTGAAGGATACGACATGTCTGATGAAGGCATCTTCAGTCGGATGTTCGGTCCAGCCACACAAAGACAAGGAGATATCCTGAAGGCATCTTGTTACACTGAAAGCAAGTTTTTTTAAATATATAATGAAAACTAATTGAAAACAACAAGAAGTTAATTATAACCTGTCATTTTTATGATCTTCATAATCAGAATCAATAGATTTAGCACCTTCAACACTGTTCGGACTCTGAGGTAAGGAAGGACCATTTCCTGATTCGCAGTCATTATCAGCGTCTAAAATTAATTCATTATAAAGTCAACAGTTTCATGTCAAATATACGATAACAGTGAAACGATTGTTAACATAAAGCATAAAGTTCAGAAGATAAGCTTAGAAAAATATAGACGATATATACAGGAAAGGGATTATTGACGTTCACAAACAAACTCTACTAAACATTATATAGTAATTTACATTATATTAATATGCATTATAATGAAAATCAAAACACCGACATAATACTATTACCCAATTAAAACAAAATAATACATTATTCAATAGTGCCCAAGAATTACATGATTACAAAATATGTTGTTTTCAAGGTTAGTGAAATTTAAATAAACCTTCACCTTAACACACATTGTTGACTTGAAAATTTAATTTAATAATTATATGTTTATTCTAGCTTTGTTCGTAAAATCATAATTAATATTCATAACAGCGAAAGTTTCTTATATGTTTAAACAATAAACTTGAGAAGGACAGTATCTGTATAGCCTGGAGTAATTTCTGCAATACAATTCTGTTCCAATTTCACGAACAAAGCATCTAGGGCAAATGATAAAGAACGTGTGAACGGTGCGGAAAGAAAAGGAAATCTGATGACACTAACCTGTATGTCTTTCAGTTCGTGTATTAGGAAAGTATAAAGCAGCAACCTCAGGGTCTAAAGTCCCAGAGCTCAAGTCAGCTAAGTACATGCCCTCGGGTGAACCATTGTGTCTCATACGTTTATTTTGTTTCATAAATGAGAACATACTGCTCAGCATAGAGTTACGTTCTGCCTGTTTCGCTGCACACCCAAAAGATCCCAGTTAGACAATCCGAAGAGAATAGTAGTGCAAAAGACCACACAGAAACAATGTACAAGAATTATCAAACATTTCCATAACCATTCAATGTTAATGTGTGAATTACAACAAGTGAACGTGTAGTTTTGAACATCCTTGTACATAGTAATTTGCAAAACACAACAAGTCTAAATGACCGTGTTGAAGACAAAGAAATGCAGAAAGCGATAGCAGCGCCCGTGCACGTTTCGCTTTGTGAAAATCGGTAGAAATAATGAACTTTCAAACTGGAATGTTTACACAAATACAATTTTCATAATTAACTAATTCTCATTGTGTACTTCCCGTGATTATATCGGTCAGTAATTCTTTTTAATAAACATCAGGTCGATTTTCCTTGAGTTAAGTCAAATACTAGCCTTCTTAAAATCCCATATAAACACATAATATATGTACAAATCACCAAAACTACTTTCCATCAATATTATTAATTCATTAACCGTAACACAGTTCCTTAGCTAAATTTCAGTTTCACCCAAATTTTAACATATATTATCCATCACCCATGTAAACACATATTTGATACAAATTGACAAGTGTAAAGGAAAACACATACCTTCGGACTCTGGTAAATGCTCTTCATGAATGCTGTTTGTCATGTCATTATTTTTGGGAGCATTTGGCAGTTGGCCCCAGTCCCAGCTCTGTCCAGCAGGCTGGTCATTGTCCTTTCTTTGGGACACCTCGAATTCCGTATCGGATTGTACTGGAGTATTCGGGCGACTGTTGCGTTCGCTAATTTCAATAAGAATTTTAAGTTAAACATAGAGGAAAAAATATCTTTATTTTGATCTATTACAAGACTCTTACCTATTAGCAGTCAGTTCAGTATCGCTAAAGAACAGAAAATCTGGATCCCGTCCAATCATTCTGCTGTTCATTGTTGAATCAGACCCAGAAATTAAATCATGTTCTGACTGGCTACTTCCCAACGAACTTTTATCCGTAATGGATTCGGTCATTTTCACTTCAACTGGCTCCGATGACTGAAGTTGACTCTGACTATTATCAGTTAAATCAGATTCTTTCAGTTCAATAGTGACAGATGTTTTCCTCTGTGTGTTCTTCTTCTTAATCATCGACTTCTTCCTTCGTCGTTTCTTGTTGTTGCTCTTAACTTCAAACTCTGATTTCTCAGGTTCTACTTCTACTTTTGGAATGTCAAGTTTAGGAATTTCTGGTTTCTCCTCCACAACTGGTGTCTCTTTTGGCGTATGGTCCGCCTCCAAACTGTCCATTTTAAAAATAGTCTCGGACATTTCACTATCCTGATTGAAGTCTTCATCACTTTGCTTATTGACGCTTATCGAATCGGCTCGAGATAATGACAAATCTTCATTTGATTGTTCTCCCAGCTCAATATTACCGAGTCCGATTTGTCGAGTGACGAAATCACGTTTCTTCAATGAGTAATCTTGTCCGTGGCTATCTGTGTACCTGCGTTTGCTGTAATCGTTCACTTGATTTTCTAAAACCGGAGCAGGATCATCAATGTTATAGCCGAGATCTATGCTTTTACGTCTCGGTTTAGCTTCTGGTACATATAGCTTCTCAAATTCAGAGACAGGAATCGGCGATGTTGCCAAATGTTCAGGGATAAGTTCTGTATCAGAATTGAGCACTTCCTCTACGAAAAACGCTTCGCCACTATCCCCTAATTTCATATGAATATCTTGCGGTTCACCATTAATTTCAATATCAACCTGGCAATTCAAAAATAATCATATAAACTGACCTATACCATTTATGAAAAGTGAAACAGAAAAAATTCATGTATATTTAATATAATTATAAGAAATACAACTGCGGAACAATTACAGTGATTAAGTTACGTAAAATGGAAGAAATCTATGCAACACATTATCAATTATATAGAAAAGATCGTCATTAAACAAGTTAATTGCATCTGTCTAACAACAACGTAATTAGACCAAGTCAAATACAAATCAGTCATTGACAGTATATAATGACGAGTACTTACCACTTTCTCCCTGCTGCGTAGAACTCCCAATTTACCAAAACGAACATGAAACGGTGAGCAGTTGAATGTTCCATCAGGCTGTTCAACAACAACCACATCGATAGCTCCCGTTAGCGTAGCCGCGTTGATTTCATTATAAAACTCCCGGAAATTCGATACGATTCTACCAATATAGTTCATGGAATTCATGACTGCACCGTGTGAAGTTCACTTGGTCACAAGATATTATCGTTGCACTTAAGATCAGTGCTGTATATACTGTACAAAACTCGTTCTGTTTGAATATGCGAAAGATCACGTTTTATATATCAAATGATTTGCAGAAAAAAGTGTCTGTAGATACTATATTAATCACTGTTTTGGTGTGATAAATGAAATAAACATATTACATGTTGTTGTTATCTGTTTGGGCGGACATGGTTGAAGTTTAGCCACCAGCAGATCGTTAATTATCTTATTAACGAGTCGATAATTTGACCCTAGAATCAAAAGAGATGAGCGATAAAACATAATAATAAACTATAATTTTTACGAATACGTAAATGCAAATGACGTTGTGATGTAATATTGATAATAACATATAGCGTGTATGATTTGCACAATATGAAAACTATATATTAAGTTTGTTTAATTATTACACAATATGTCACTTAAAACAGAGTGATAATGATGTTGATGATATTTTAATACAATATAAGTAATAATTAATGAGTATATTTAGTATGTATAATATACATCTGAAAAAATAATATATCTACAAATACAGGAATAAAATAGTAATTTTGAAATTTTTCTGTTATATAATAACAAACACGGATTGAAATAAATTATCAACAGAAATGTATGTAACGTATAGTAATAAATATTATAAAATACCATGCCATCGATTATTTGTGTATGTCAGTCTTAATAAGATTTACGATTTGTGTTCTATTTTAGTTACAAATTATACGGTTTCAGATGGTAATATAATTTGCAATAGTAGTAATTTTACGTGAAACACGGGAAATCAATAATACTAGGGTTTATTCATGATTCACCCGAGCTAATACACTGACTCATTATAAATACGATGGCAAATAACTACAAAAATTATTGCCAACAGTTCTGAAGTCCTTGTACCAAATTTCGAATTCATAATTTACCATAAAAAATTGCATAATATTTAGCAATTTGTCATAATTAACACGCAATGAAAATATATATCATATAAACAAGTGATATACTAGTAATGAATAAAAACAGAAAGAAAAAACAAAGCCAAGCAATTAGTTAATTAATATCAAGAATAATTAAAAAATGCGGATTGTTAAAACAAAGCGTAAAGATAATATCATTTCATTCCTGTTTGAACGCTCGCTAAACATAACGAATATTTCGCCTGAAGCGAACAAGTAAACTTTCCATTCAACTTGCAATTTCATTTTCAAATTATATACTAAATTATACACCGTAATTCATTCTCGCAGAATATTAATTATGACGCATTTAGATTATTTATTTGAGCAATAGCTGTAGTTATCATCACCAGATTTATAACAAAACAAAATAGTTTACAAATATACAGCAATTTGCAGTGTAATAGTGACGTAAAAATGATAACACATCTGTACATCTATGACTTATGTTTATGTTTAATTTTATGCTTAAAATGAATTTCAAAATAAAATAAATAAACAATAATAACAGTGTATCTTATCTATTTGAAGTGTTGTCAATAATTTTTTCCTGTCACTTGTCGGGAATCATACGATTGCATATTAATTATTTTACATTCACATTTGAATATATTATAAGCATCAATAGATAAAATAATAACTTTCTACTTAACAATCTTCTAACAGATTTAAAAGATATTCAAATCAATAATTGATCAATTTCAACTTGTATATTTACATTTATCTAACAAAAGAAACTATTGTCCTTATTAAACACAAAAGAAAATTGTATGAAGGTTACATGAATATTTAAATATGTGTTATCATATACTTATGGACATTTACGATTTTACTAATGTGTCATTTATATTCAAGAACAAGAGTAAATAATGTTTTTTAATAGTTCAATATGTCAAAAAAATATGTAGCTAATGGAATTTTACTGCAATATAATAGACAAACAGGTTCTTATTCGCAATGGCGCAAGTTTTCGCAACTGTAAATGGAAAGCAGGTTTCAAAAAAAACCCATAGCTTCTAATCTCTATATACAGGATATTTCAGCAAAGTGCAATATACCAAATATATATTATATACAATTCAACACAATAATTACTAATATTATTATTAAACAATAATATAAGAAAGAATGATGTATGTTTTTAATGTATCACAAATTTAACCTAACAAAATTCTGCATGTTTTCTCATTCATAAAAATTATATTATCTTTGCTTGTTTTGAATGTAATGCTTGTACATACAAATAATAAATCGTAAGTACGGCACTGTACGTGCGTCATGACCCCCAAATATTAAAGTATTGTGTTAACTGTTATCGTTGTAGTCAATTTACTAACATACGCAGTGAGAATTATATGTAATCTCCTACGTAGGTATGTAAGTGAAAAGTCTTAAATAATACAAAATAAACAGAATAATAATTATTGTTTACTAACTACGAATTACTTTTAACATTGCATATATCAACCTTCACAATTCATTCGGAATGTAAATTTCAATAGAATAATATGATAAGACTCTCTCTTTACGATAATAATCCGTTTCAGAAGTACCAAAGTATAGTGGAAACATGAACAAAATATTTATATAAACGTGGATCCACTATAAAAAGACAAATCACATGGGATTAGCATTTAACAATTTGATATGATGTTATCAACACCAGATATTTGTAATTCTTTACCTTTGTAACGGAAAACTGTATCGTTAAACTAATGTTCATTGTATTATCTAAAATATACATTGTTAAATAAATATAAATACTTAGACATAAACATTTTTCAGGAAGTGGTAAAGTTGAAAGAAAACAATGCTGACACAATGTTTACTTAAGACAACAAAACCTGATAATGACCTAGTAAAAGATTAGAATAGAAATAGAAATATTGAATATTATCTAGTTTACTAATTACAAAGTAACAGAACATTATTGTCTGTCAGGCTATTTACATTGAAATAATAATAAATTACAAATCTGTATCGTCTTGTTTATTAAATAATACAGTGTGAAGAATCTGGAGACAATGTATAACAAAAAAAAAGTATTTGTGATGTCAATTATAGCCGATACTGTATTTCCCTGCGTATTTAAGTTTGACAGTTTGCCAAAGATTAGCAAACGGTAAAATTTAGTTTTTACGAAGCCAAGGAAAACAACGACATTACGAAGCCATTAGCATTCTCTACGTGAACAAAAAAACAGTTTTGCATGGGAACACGAATGATGTTCACACATACAGAAATACAAAGAGTATGACAATTGTACTGATGGATTCAGGAACCTTCTTCAAGGCACAAAGTAGATCGCCTTGCGTAGAAATCGGAAGTAGCGAGTATAAAATAATAAATAAATAAATATATCCAAGTCTATATGGATATAATATGACAGGAATAAAAATATTTACGTTTTAGCATTTGTTTTTTATAATTTAAAACTTTATACATATTTATAAATTAATAATGAAACACTTTAATTAATAAAGTACAAGGTCAACTTTAAACCATATTATTTTGCAAAATAAAATTGCAAATTAAAAATTGTCTGCTTCAGCAAATAGAGAGTAATCAAGTAAATAATTATTAAACATATAATAATTAGGAATTTTAGTGCAGTATTTACTGCTATTAATTCCAGTTTAAATGATATACATTAATGAAAATTTTAAATTTTGATAGTTTACTTTAAAAAATATGGGCTATTCTAATTTTTTGCTTATTTAATATACTTACATACATATATACATATGTAAATAAATCACAAGCCGCTATTTACAACAAAATAACATTGCTGATAAACAAATTCTACGTCAGTAAATAATTTATATGAAATGTTAAATCTAATACCAATAATATTGGATGTGTTTTTCAACCTTCGCTTATTAAGCGTATAGTAAATATGCATGTATGTGCATGTATGAGTAGTAAACAAATTGTAGCCGTAACTAGTTTCGGAAGTAAAGGAGACGTGTGCCCTTGAAGTGCTTTATGCTATAATAAACGTACACTTCTAACCGGCCTTTGCCTGTTCAACCACAACAAACAACACATGTGAATTCATCTAACTTATCGGTAGTCATATTTAGAGATTTTAAGCAACTATACCGGATGCCAAAACACATCTCTTTCCTAGTTCTATTTATTATAGCTCATGCTGCAAAACTTTGTTTGAATCAATGATTAATACGAATCGGATGCGGATATAAAATAATCCGAGGCCATTTAATAACACTTATGATAAAATTGTCTAATGAGTTCTTGGTCAATGAATTTTTAGCTGGCATTTCCATCCTGAATTAGTTCAAGATGACTGCACATATGTACTTAAAAAAAACTGTATCATTATACAAAATAATGTACTATTAAAAAATGAGTCATGAATCATTCGATTTTCGAAAACCTTGACATTTAAAATTCTGCCAATATAATTCGTGCAAAATAAAAATATTTTGGTTTACATGTTTATTTCACATAAAAAATTAATTTAATTAACTATACATTCGTAGGAAAGTTATTACATTTGCAATTCTAATTGTACCTTACAAAACAGGTTTAGGACGAAGGAAGTTTGCCAAAAACTCATTCACATAATATATTTAAATATTTGGCACAAGTAACGATTCTGCAGTCTAGTAAAAAATTTCCATTAATCTCACATCCAAAAGAATATTTGCCTTGTATTCGTTATTTGAAGACAAATATGTCTGCTTGTAATTTTTCTAGAAAACCAGTTCATGTTATAGCAAAAATATGTGGCCCAATTGTTTTTTATCTGGAATATTTGCGAAATTTCAACACGAATATCATCAAGTTAAATAGTACAATAAGTTGTTCTTGAAAAATAATAACTAGAATTGAATAAAGATTATTCACTTGCTGTAAACTATAGTGGGATAAAATTGACCATTCCTTACTAACTGAACATCAGGCTTAGAGGCCGAAATAAGGCCTAAAAGGTTCTATAAGGTCCTAGCGAAAGGAAATCACAGAAAGGAAAGAATTGTGATCTGTATATTTCTAACTTTTATATGAAATATATAACTTGGGAATCACATCTTATAATTTAATCTCTTGATATATTAATCTTTGTCTAAATGACTGACAAAATCAGGCGATATAATTTAGTAAGTAAGTGATAAGTAAAATTTCAAAGGGTTCAAGGTTCCACCTAAGATATGTACGGCACGTGCCATAATTACATTGTTTTGAAAATTTGTTTGTCGCATGAATTCGCAAATAATATTACAATAATAACTCACTTTAACGTAATGAATATGTTTTACGTGCCCCTCCCCTAAAAACTCAAGCGTACGTCCTTGACGTAGTACATTCAGGGAAAGAGATATACACTTGACATTGTAGTTTCGCAACATGTCCTTCCCAAGATAATCAAAATAGAACAAACAAACATGCACCAATGTACATTTGAAAACAAAACATACACGTTTCGAAAGGTACCATTATTTCAACAATATTTACCTGAATTCACAGTTTAAGAGTAGTTATGTATTTATCTAGTATAACTGTATTTATTTTAAAGGACATCAAACTAATTTTTTCTATTTTTCCACTTATAATGGTATTTTAACATATTCAAGTATACTTTGAAACTAAATTTTTATTGTTTATTATCAAAAAAATATTTCAGTAATTAGGTTATCTCCAATATATTACTAAATCATTTTTTCTAAAACAATATTAAATATTTAGTTCAGGTAATTATGATTTAAAAACTAAGTGTAAATACAGGTAACAACTGATGATTTAGCATGAAATATGTATATAATTTTCAGTACAAAAAATGTGTCATTAAAATTTATTAAGAGTTCAAGTTTAATGATACAGAAATTACCTGTATGCGTGTACTGGTCATAATTATAGTGTTACTTTTTCAGCAATATAGCGAAAATAATTACCTCTGTATGATTCATGATTATTTCAAGCTACCAAAATGTTTAGAAATGCTATCAAATTACGAATAGAACAAAGTACTATTATACAACGGCATTTTATTGAAATTTGCAAGTCAACTATACATTATTAACGAACTTGATACTTGTGATTACAATAGAATATATAATCAGTAATTTCATTTGACAATATTAATGCACGAATTTTTAAATTATTATAAATATGTATATTCTATTATTTTAACATACCTACTTGAAGTAAGAAATTTTCCTCTATACTCTGGCGAACTATTCGTAGTCTGTTTTTTGTTTTAAATGTGAATTAGAGAAAGTACTGACTGTCTATTGCGTATTATATAATAGCCAGTGAATGCATACTTGACAAGTATAGAATCGAACATACATTTGTATGGAAAAATACTGTATGGATATGTCTTATATAACATATAGTATTTTACAATGAAGAAACATGAATACATAATACTCGATGAAATATAATAATACACTACAATTATTTTAAAATATCATTCATGTAGATTATTTAACAAATTATATTCATACAGATGGTACTTATAAAACTTATGTTGGTAATAATAAAAATATTCTCTACATATCATGAATGGAATTATATTTTAAATAGATCTCATTTTATTAACATACTTGCCCGGTACGAAATATTCCACTAGAATAGGAACCATATTATAGAATAATAATAATATATAGCCTACAGAAAGATACAGTAATAATTACTAAACAATATTCGGGTAAATATAAAATGAAACTGTTAATATGTAATGAGGAATTAATTAATATCAGTCAATGATATGTCATAAACTAATAATAACTAATTTTATTACATAATTTAATATTGAATTATAACACAAG
>JAGJTL010000039.1:3882947-3939154 GCA_022063505.1 Calosoma granatense
TCAACTAAAGATTCCTTATCTTTCTACATTATACTACATGCGTAGTATAAACATCATGAAAATCAAATTTTTCATAGCTGTTCAAATAGCATTGATTTCCATAAATGTTTATAATACGTTTTCTAATGCATCCAGTGGAATCTAGAACCATATTTGGCAGGAGGACGCGGATAATCTTCTGGTATATATGGAGTAGCATCTGGATAGACAGCCGGACCTTCGGGCTGAGGCTTAGGTCTTTTTGAGTCGTGAACCTTGATGCGACTAAAGTAACCATATTCAGGCCTTTCTATGCCCAAATTATCAAAGACGCATTTGTCATAAACTGCTTGAGTTTTGCGACAGCTAAAATGAATGATATTAGCATTAATACTTATACACCAAAATAATATCCAATACAGTTTACATCAATACTTTTTTTAAATCACTTACGGAGTTAAATCAAATTCACCGCTTGATTTATCTACACAGTTTGCATATTGGGTAAATTCAGAATTACAAGTCTTTTTCAATTGTTTGAAAAAGTTCATAGCACAGTTTGTCACAGCCTTTCCTTCTTTAATACATTTCCGTGGATCATTGAGCTCTTGTCGACATAGCATGAATTCCTATTACATGTATTAAATACATTATAAATTAGAATTTGAAGTAAATTATGTAATTAACCTACATTGTTCTCATATTCGCAAGCTTTTCCCACATGAAACGCGCTAGCACGTAGTGCAGCACCAGATAAATTTATTTCTTGAACAGTTAGTTCTTCCTCAGTGGGCAAAGAAATATTCTCGGTTAAAACCATTTTAATAATATATACTCCCAAAAATTTTTGACAACTGTTTTGCTCACATACAGGAGCAAAATGTGAAATTTCCCTAGATATATTTATGCACAGTTGCCTAAAAGCACTAGCTATATCTTAATTCACTAAAATTTAACAAAATTGGACCAGCATTTCAAGTTTCTCCAATAAAATTTGTATTTTGTACAAAATTAAATGTATGAAGTTATTTTATGAAAAAGAATGATTTAGTAATAATGTTAAATGGATTTATACTAATGAGTAATTAAATTTTTAAATCTGAGCCTTTTCCGTTTGATAACCCGGAAATTAAGAGCCGGTAAACTTTATTTTTTGATTTCCACATATCAATACACGTACAACAAATATATTAAAAACTTGAAATCGAATTAAATTCGTAACCACAAATTTTTTTATTATACTACATATAATTAATGAGTAAATTCATAATTTTATTTTAATTTAAAATTTTATTCTCAATATTTTATATACAAATTCGAATAAGTCATTGTTAATTGACTTTTAACCAACTTTATAGGCACGTGCTTCCGTGCTTAACCTTACATTTGTCATATTGAAGTTGAAATATTCCATTTTCAATATACAGCAAAAATGGTTGAACAACAAAGACAACGGGTTGAACAAGAAATGACAAAAATGATTAATGAAATAGACAAAAGTTATTTAAGAAAGATGCAGGTATATTATTAAAGGAATGCCATTTTCTCTAGTTATTGCTGAGTTTTGTAGGCTAAAATGCACCAATGTTCTGCTGCTTGTTGCGAAGATCAAAATGCATCAATAGAGCGAGTTCAGCAATGTGTTGAACGTTGTTCTGTGCCATTAAATAACGCTCAGGAATACGTACAAAAAGAAATCCAACACACACAGTCTCGATTACAGAGATGTGTTATGCAATGTAATGACGAGATTAAAGATAAAATGGGACCTTCTCCTTCAGAGAAAGATGTAAGTATTACAGATGGTGTATTTATAACAATACCTTTCATTCACAAATTCTCTTTATTGTAGGTACAAAAATATAGTGATATGTTTGAAAAGTGTGCTGTGGTCTGTGTAGATAAACACGTAGAACTTTTACCAACTGTCTTAAAAGCAATGAAGACTGTACTTGCGAAAGGTGCACCGGATTCCTAAATGTGAATGGATGTTATTAATAATTGGTATCAATATTGATATTATAAAGTATACATTTTGACTATTATGTGTGCTTATAATACTTTACTTATGAACTGAATTCTATGTAATACCAAATGTATGTGGATAAATATCTTTCCAAATAACAAATTATTTTATCTGTTAAAAATATCTTCTTTCGTGTGTTAAAAGGCACTTGTTACATTTATAAATGTTATTTACAAAAATTATCAGATAATTATGAGATTTTTATTAGGGAATAATTTTAATTGGTAAACCTCTTGCCACAATGGCGCATTTGGTTATGTACTGGATAGATACTTTTCGTGCGATATTTATAGCTCTCAATAATTCCGGTTCGTGATCAGGATCAAGAGATTTCGGTTTCGGTACTGTATTATTAGCAACTCGCGCTAAAACATTTATATTAATACGTGTTAGATATCATGTATTGAGTAATATTTGTATATTTACCAATTACGCCTTTGCCCCATTTATCCGTATCGATATATTTCCAATGAAAGTTTGCTTCAGAAGAAATCCACTGACTTAAAATGCCTGTTGTCAACTGGTCCGTATCGAAGTCTGTTACTTCCCACAACATTCCAACAACGCAAGGGCTACATAACATTCATTAAACATGTTTACCACGTTATATTTGTATAGAATTAACTGTCACAATACCTGCACGCGATTATGTAATTGTGAAATACATCATACATTTCGACAAATGGTCCCATTGGATTCATTCGTACACTACTGCATCCAAACAACAGTACTACACTGTTAACTCGCATGTTTTGAATTTTATTAGCAGCAAGAAACTGTGTACCGCTACCATGTCCGTTGTAACTGAATACAAATATAACTTTAGTTTAGTTTTCAGTACAAAATGATTGTTCCACATGCAACTTACACAAATATATCGCTTGATGTTAGAAGCTCACTAAATTCTTCTGACGTTGGTGTTTGACCAGCTATACCCTTCCACTCAGGTATCCAGAACTCAAAAAATAGTTTTAATCGCATCTCCATTTTCTTCAGATCTAATCCAGGATTTATGATATAATTACCGACTGTTGAACTAACTTGTTTATGTCCGTCAACAATTGTTTGCTCATGTTCTTTGTACAGGGCATATGCGAAATGTAATGAGGGTATTCGAGAAATTGGATGATCTACTAGTACGTCCATCATTTCCCAAGGAAAACAGTCTAATTTCTAAACAACACTATTTTACTACCAACATTAATTAAACTACTGACAAAATATACGAAAATATTACTCACCTCGTCGATTATTAATATTACTGGATGCCTTTTCATTGTTTTAAATCGAACATCATTAGATGCTTCCAGAATCATTTTGTACATTTTTGCTCTTAATTCTTTATGATCCGGAATACAATAGCAAATTGCTTTTAATAATTCATTTGTACTTAAATATTCACTCGCTGCAATTATACGTTGTAACAAATATTGCATTTTTTCTGTTAAGTTATAACTAAAACATATATACAATATATACAATATTTTAGATACTATACATATAACAAAAATTATCATAATTTACCCTGATTTATCAGTCTTCAGAACAGAATAGAGTTTTTCTAAAATTAAATGTTCTGTTGATCCATCAAAAAATTTACCAATCAACAAACATCTCCATTCACCTAACCACTTTTTCTCCATTTGTTTTATAACATCCTACATATAAATTGCATCATAAATAATTGTATGGAAAAAAGATGGTGCACTTACTTTTAACCTATTATTCAATGCACTACGATAATCACTATATACTTTCCTCTGTTTGATAGTAACTTTTTCAGTATTTGGTACAGAACCAAAACAATTGCTCAATAGATTTTTGTTTTCTGCCAGGATTGAATGCATTTCTTGGCACAATTCTATTGTTTCTCCATTTATATCCTTTGGTGCACTCACATTTATACAAAAAGGCTTAAGTGTTGTTTGACCACAGTTGAAAACCGTAATGTGTAAGGGATTAGTGTATATTTTCGATATGTCTTGCTGCATACTGTCTTTTATATTAAACTGAGTTGTTAATTGTACTATTGTCCATTCTGAAATATAAATTTAAAATAATATATTGTATTTATCAAGTCGTTTCATTTTATACCTTTGGGTAAATCAGCAACTTTTTTCAACATGGTTTCAATTTCATTATCAAATGACTGCGGACATTCGAATGATATATGATCCTTGTTCATCGTTAGTTTGTTTTCTGTTGATGTCAATATTTTGTTATACCGATATTCAGTTTTAGTTCTGTAGGTAGGTGCATGTGATTCGCTTAGACTATATATTCCTCTTAATTCTTCATTATCTTTTAAACACATTGCTGCATGGCGCTTGCGTAAATCTAATGTAAAACAATATTAGATATAACATAATTACTCGAAAATATATATCCTTACTTATATATATTGGTCCAGCAGGTTGATGAGTACGAATTCGTAATATATTTTCAATATCTTCCTTTGAATTTTTAACACTTGCCATGGTGAATCGAAGTAATACATAAAAAAATATTCTTAAAATTTGAATCACAAAATTTATAAAATTTAGCACTGTTGTAACAACTGTTGACAGTTCAACATTTAAATCAAATTTCAAATTGTACCAACGTGTAATCACTTTTGGTTACAAATGAAAATAACTAAATGCTGATATCGGATAAACAAACAATGATTACTTCCAGAAGCAGATATTTTTTTATAATAAATGAAAATGAATATAGTTGAAATATTAGTTTTACTTACAAAGTTTTAAAGCAAATAAAAATATTTACATATTTTCGACTTGTACGAATATCACACTAGTTTAGCTGTCAAACTGACGTCTGGTATTGATCTGTTTCGTATTAATAAAGTAATTCTAGTTTGTTTTTATATTGCAGAAATAATAAATAATTAAATAGCATGGCATCAGACAAAACTACGAAAGCTAGTCCTATAGAGACTGTGGAATCGTTAATGAAAGAAGCGGAAGCACTTAAACTAAAATTAGAGGATGAGAGGCAAAAGTTGAACGATGTTACCTGTAAGTTGGTTTGTTGTTTAAATACAAATTAGTTTGTGAATTTTACATAAATGACTATATCTTTAGAGGAATCAGATAATAACATTTTTCCAATCATAGTGTTCAATGTTACATGTTTATAATTTAGTGGCAACTGTTGCTGAACGTCTTGAAATAATAAACTATATGAATATTAAACCCAGACGGGTTCTGAAAGGTCATCAAGCCAAAGTTTTATGTTCTGATTGGTCACCAGATAAGAGACATATAGTTTCATCCTCCCAGGTAAAAATAAATACATTTACGTTTCTGATTTTCTATGGCATTGGGTCTTATCTGTTACATTCCTAATACTGGTTTGCTTAGGATGGTAAAATGATAATTTGGGATGCATTTACTACTAACAAAGAACATGCAGTTACAATGCCTACTACTTGGGTAATGGCTTGTGCATATGCTCCTTCTGGTAATTTGGTGGCTTGCGGGTAAGATATATTATATCTTCCAAGTTTGCTGTGTAAATATTAGTTTTATACGTTTATTCATAAATAATATTCTACTACTAGAGGACTGGATAACAAAGTGACAGTGTATCCTTTAAGTTTAGAAGAAGATGTAAGTGTTAAGAAGAAAACTGTTGGAACTCATACAAGTTACATGAGTTGCTGTACTTTTCCTAATTCAGATCAACAGGTAATTGTTGCGTCTCTGCAGATTTATCGATCAAGTGTACGTAATGTATTGCTTTAGATATTGACTGGGAGCGGTGATTCTACTTGTGCATTATGGGATGTTGAATCTGGACAGTTGTTGCAAAGTTTCCATGGTCATGCAGCTGATGTAATGTCCATAGACTTGGCACCATCCGAAACAGGAAATACTTTTGTCTCTGGGGTTCGTTGCGTTCAATTAGAAGCGGATCATTCTTATTTATTGTATATGAAATGTCATTGTAGAGCTGTGACAAAATGGTTTTAATATGGGATATGCGATCTGGCCAGTGTGTGCAATCATTTGAAGGACATCAGTCTGATATTAACAGTGTCAAATTTCATCCAAGTGGAGATGCTATAGCTACAGGCAGTGATGATTCAACAGTAAGAATAGATAATATATTGTTACAGTGTTAAAATTCTAGTTAATGGTACATTGTTATCTAGCATGATACGTAGTAAACTGTATTATTTTAGTGTCGGTTATTTGACTTGCGAGCTGATAAGGAAGTGGCTGTTTATAGCAAGGAGAGCATAATATTTGGTGTGAATTCTGTCGATTTCTCTGTATCAGGTATATTTCCATATTTCCCATATAATTAACAGATATTTGATGTGATACGCAATGGTTTTAGGACGTCTGCTGTTTGCTGGATATAATGATTACACTGTAAATGTATGGGACACTTTGAAATGTGTGCGCGTATGTTTACTGTACGGACATGAGAATCGAGTATCGTGTCTACAAGTCTCACCAGATGGCACTGCTCTATCTACTGGTTCCTGGGACTTTACATTACGGGTAACATTATGTATACCATGTATATCCAGTGAATTAACTAATATATCTTTGCAGGTTTGGGCATAAATACAACTGTCAAGTTTACTAATGAAATCAGTAATATTTACAGATAGGTTATAGAATAAATCTCGTCAAGTTATAGTTATGTCACTGTAACTATCTCTGTTATACCAAAGATGTTTTACTGAATATTTATCATCCTAATGTTATACTTAATGTGTTGAAGTATGAAGCCAGAAGTTTAATTATTCATGCATGCAATGAGACGTGTCTATATTGTACAGTGTTTAGGTATTAAATAATTTTATCATCATTCAGATATTTTTATCGTTGTAGATATTAATTTTTTATACATATTTTATTTATGAACTTATTTTACAATTGTACGTATTTGTGTATATGAGTATAGAATTCTAGAATGGATGTAAATGTACCACAGAAAGAGTACAATAAAATACTTGTCGTCATAAACTATGTAATTTATTTCAATGATAATTATCAAATATGAACAATACATACCTCTCTGATCTGTTTTTCTAAGGAAATAATACAAAACCATACTTACAAATGATGAAATACTTTTATTTGCTACTATAAAAATAACGTTAATAACCATTAATAAGTATCTATGGATGTCAGCATTAATTGTAATTAGTAAGTTAGATCAAAGGATAATCAATCAATGAAACAGAAGAAACAAAATTACTGTATGATAGATAACAAACATGTTCGTAAAGCATAATTATGTATATGTATATAAGTACAATATGTAAGTACTGATTCATACTATAATACCCCGTGGTTTTTATTAACTGTCATTATATTAGATACAAGTTTGAAGAATACACTTTAACTGTTCAACAATGTTGACAATTTCATTTTGTGCAAGCACCAATTATTCTACTATATCTATCTGAAAGTCATTTCGAGAAAATAATTAACTAGTCTCAATATTTAAGTTTTGTAAATTACAACACAACAGTTATACCTTATATCATAGAGGTAAAATTGTAACCATACGAGATACAAGAGATTGGGGGGTAGGTAGGGTCTATGGAAATATGAAATGTTAGACTAACTCTGTTTGTCTGTCTATTTATCTACCATCACTCTCTCTCTGTGTGTCTCTAGAACTGTTTTATACTCTCGTACGGTACGTTACTTACTACTACAGTTGTAGGTTTCATCATCATCAACATCATCATCATCATCATTAATAATAATAATTTATTTATCAATATGTATTTCGCGGTAGTAGCATATAACTCGTCATCCACGCACAAATGATAATATAAATATTATTTATATTTTATATAAAATACTGTCTGAAAATGAAGCGTTGACTTGCGGTGGCTTATATGCTACAAGTATAAGAGATTGAGGCTAAAACAGCTGGAACTACATTATGTTGTAGTCACGTTAGTATGTTACGTAGTAATGCAAACTTTGGAGATGTATCTACACAGGTGAACACTTCACTCGCTCCGAACGGCTCTGTCAAATATATTTATTCTATTATGTAGGTTGTGTGAGGATGTATGACTATATGACAGAGACGTCCGTTAATGGAAGCGAAAGCATGTATGTATGTACGTATGTAAGTGTTGTGGTGATGTTATTATATATATATATAGAAACCGACGTTCTTCGTATTTGTAATTCAATAAGTTTAGGTGGTAAAGGTATAATAGTTATTTAATACAATATATCGTTATATAAAAGATTTCGGGGGTTCAAGAGTTTGTTTGACCGTGACCGAAACGGAGGTCTGTGAAATGCACGATGTGTTTGTATGTACTTGAATTTTGTAATGTACTCACATTGACAGATGATGATCGATCGATTGATTGATTGATTGATACAGTGAGAAAGTTGTCCCATTTGCAAGTGCAGAGTTAAATTTTACTTTGTTATGTTTGTTTGTTTGTTTGTTCTATAAATATGACAATTCTCTCTCTAAAAGGGAATATTTCAGATATTATAAACAGTTTGTTATTTATGGAAAGCATTATTCACATTATTTTCAAAAAATCAATCTCTTCACAAAACAAAAACAACAGTCCATGTGTGGAACACAATCTTTAACAATACATATATAAACAGGAGTGTAAATATTTCTTATAATTTAATGTTATGTACATGGCTGGCGACTGGTGTAACACGCAAAGTGAAGGCATCAACGAGATCCACCCACCCGTGCTGTGTGTTGCGCAGTGGAACGAAAGGCCAGCTGTCACCGACACACCCGGTGTGGCAGTTGTGTCACTGATCTTGTGATAATCATCATATTATTTCTTCTTCTATTATCAATATTATTCTATATAAGTATTATGTATAGTCGTAATCAATGGGATGAACATGATTCGCCAGTCGGCGCGTCATACGAGTCTTTCAAATGATGATAACTTTTAACTTTTTTACTAATTTTATGTAATAATTATACGCATTAATCAATTAACAAGAGGCGCTGCTGCACTGCTGATGTGACTTGACGCAACTCGGCCTTGTGTGTCCGTTCACTTTCTGTGTCTCACGTCCGAATCCTTGCCGTGGTCAGGGGTGTTCTTCCTATAAACATATCAACACACCCGTATGACATTCACACATCCTCAATCATCTTACCATATGCTGCGTATGTGTAGTAGTTAGGAAGTTTAACATGTACATGTACTTGTCGTTCCGTTGTCATGTCGCTAGCACATATCGACAACAATAGTGTTCAAACATTTCATTACACAGGGCACAAAGTGCAAGTGAGATAGATCTATTTACATTACTTCAATATCAGGAGCACACATGCATACATCATCATCACATGCACACCGTATTTCATATACATATATAGAGGTATATGTGTTATCTTTGTAAATGTGTTAAGTACATGTTCATATCTATACAAAGTCACAAGATTTAAGAAGCATATTATTGACTTATTTATATCAGAAACAAATATTGTTATTTATAAATAAAATAGTTGATCCCTATTAGTATTTATATATTTTAACTGCGTCCGTTTTAATTTACAATATTCCAGTAACGATAAGAACGATCGCAGTGTAATTAAATGAATTAAAAAATAGATAAACGAAAACATACTATAAATTAATATTTGATAAGAAATTTTCACACGGTTATGTGAGGTTTATGATGAATTTAGTTGGCTTAGAAATGGACATAATTATTGACTATAATATATAAGACAATGCATGCGTTTACGACAACGTGTTTATGAAAGCTCGGTTTTATTAAGAATAAAGTTGAATATTGTGTGAGTGAAATACAGTTGTTAATGATTATAAGAAATACATAGAATAACAAAGTGTAATTTGAAAATCATGCTTCAATATTGGTACTGAATACGTGTTGAATATAGAAGGTAGAAGTGTCATATATAATTAGAGAATAGAGCAAATTGAAATGAAAATGTATGTAAAAACGAAAATATACACATTAATAAAAGTAAATAATTGAAAGGAGAACCGTAAATTGGAATAATTAAGAGAAATAAAAGCAGAAATTTTCCTACCTTTATGTGGTCCGTTTTATCAACATGCTATGGATTGAACAACACAACATGTAATTGTATTCAACAACGAATTATTCATACAATCACGCATTCAGATCATGAAAACGAATCAATAACAAGGCATGCGTCTTTCCCCGAACAGAATGAAAACACATTTCATCGAGAATACTACACTTGAAATTATAACAAAATAAAATAATAAGAAACAAAAAACTGAACTAAGAGAACGAAAACTGTTAACGCTTGTGAGAAAACTGTGAAGGAAGCATTCTAAATAAAACAAAAATTAAAAACACAAACACTCGTTGTACTTGTAGGACAGGGTATTTTACCTTCTACTCTAATTATTTGATCACATAGAAATTAACAATTATTGGCAACAATGCATTTTGACACATATGTATATAGGTTATGTATACGTAAAACTAAAGTTATACACTAAATGTTTCATAATACTTTGTCTGTTTGTTAGAAGAGCACATTGTTAAGTGGTATCTTAAAGCAACACAGTGTGTTAGCACATGTGCATGTATGTATGTGACTTTGGCTTGTTTACAGGTAGATAAGTCTGGTGGGTTGGTTGTGGATTAAGAAATTCAAACTACTCACTGGTCTGGACTTTGGTCTGTATCACTCTCCTCCAATTCAGTCTTATTGCGTTTCTTTTCGTAGACTAGGATGATCGCACATAATACAAACACTTCCGCACAGATGCCAAGGAAAGGCCATAACGCTGCTAATTTGTCTGTGAACCAAATGCACAACATATATATTTCATTTCCACATAGCAACAAACACTGGACTAGAACTAGGCATTAACATTCTTTACTAAACATCTTTAATAATTATTATTTGTAGAAACTATATATATACAGAGAACGTTCGATTTAAGAAGAACCACATAAATATTTTTAAGCAAGTATACATTGAATTATTTTCTTTTTTAAATATTATAAAGTGAAATTTTCATACATAATAGATGAAAGTTTAGCGTAGTTGCTTTTAAATTCGAAGTTAATTAATCGTAAAAAGGAAATTCCAGAAATACGTAGTTTCGTATTTCACCGCTTGATGAAAAGAACAATTATACTGTGACATTTTATACGGCCATATAATTATTATACATATTTTATGATAAAAATAAACGTTTCGGCATTTACAGCACTAAATTTGCATATTTATATAGCATGTTAAAGGTTTCTAGAATTGAATGAGTGCGATAAGACTGCTGTTAAAAGTATAAAATGTCAAAGTACCTTTTACTCTGACTTGTGTTGTTGATTCTCTGGAGAGATTTGTATAAATTGACGAAGCTACGCAAGTGTATTTCATACGGTCGCTTAGTACTGCATCCTCTACAATCAGGATAGCATTGGGTACACTGTTTTCTTCATCAGTTTCCAGTCGAACTCTATCTCTGGTTTCATTATACGTCTGATTACCTACAAAGCAAAATAATCTACAATGTTTCAGAGTCTTTGTTAGGATGTGAACAATAGTTTAAGATAATACAGTGTGTCATCCGTTTCGTTTAGTTATAAAAATACATGTGTGAATGTTTTAACCGCGTCCGATGTGTCATTTGGAATTTCTGAGTTTTTTGGTCAACTAGATGAAATCACAAATTTACGTAAATCGATTTCTTTTCATCCTATAGTTATGTTTATTATCTGCTGTTTAGCGTACAATATACATACCGACTATCCATGAAACAATTGGTGTTGGTTTGCCAAGAACGGTGCAATGTATAAACAATTTTTCTCCCTCGACAACGTTCGTATGTGGGTCTACCTTTACTGCTGGTTTACCTATATAATAATACAAACATATTGCTTAAATATCTTCATAGATTCTTAGGCCGGTTTTTCTACTCTGTATCTCTGTGTGTCTATTCTCTTCTCTCTCAATCGATAGTTTGCACAGACTCATCCATGTGACGTCACAATACGTCACCGTTTGCGGAGTCATACAAAATATCGATTATGTAAAGTCCATGGTGTTTGTGTGTGTGGTGTGTGTGTGCGAAGCGAGGCCGACTGACTGGCTGGCTAGCTATATACATAGTTGGTTACTTACTTGATACTACGAAGTGAATAGCAGATTTGACTTTATCGTCGACTATGTGTACACATGAATAATTTCCAGCATCATCGGCGGCTGCTTTTTCAACTATTAACTTGTAATTAGTATCATCGTGGGTAGTTTTTACACGTTCCTTTAAGCTTTTTACTTGATGGATTGGTTGGTCATCCTTTCTCCTACAAATATAATAATATTAGTGACTACATCATACACACATACATATACACATAGGAGAAAAAACATTAGTGATATATTAGTCATTGTTAAATAAAAAATGTTCGTTAATTTTAGTGGTGATGTAATATTATTAATAAAATTGTTCTCGAATGTACGTATTAACATCTGTCAAATTATTCTCTAATCTACTATATTCATATGGACAATTAGTTATTCAAAATAAATTATTAAAGCCCGAAATTGAATATTTCAATTGTTGATCATGTGATTTTTAAGCAGATCTCTAATAATACTGAACTGTGAAGAAAGCACACACTTTAAAATTTATAGGCCATAGATTGGTAAATTTAAAAATAGGACAAAAATTTAATTATACATTTTAAGAATATTACACTAAAAAAATAATCTAGTAAATTAATTATATCATAATGACTTCAAGTAAGAGATTACAAATACTTAACTAAATAATTGACACAATTTCACACTTAATTAAAATAATGATAATAAACACGTGGCAGATATAATGAAATAAAAACGAAATGATAAAACTATGTTGATAAAATATGATGTTTATTATAAATATAATACTTACCATTGAAGGGCTCCTGTGTCCCCCGTGAAATTACACGATAAGTGTAATGTTGTTCTAATATCATAAAATTGTATTTTTTGGTCTTTGGTTTCTGGTATATCATATTTTGTGGTGTCATCTGTAGAAAGAAAATAATATTACCTATAAACATATATGGTGTTTTAATAAATTGTAATAAATTTTACTATAATTTCTTATATATAGACAATATTCTTAAAAATATAAAGGAAAAGCGAAGAAAATAATTTAATTGCATACAAAATTTATTTTTCAACGTATAAAAAATTGTCAGATGTAAAGATTAATATTTTATAACGATATACTTAAAGATTCTGTTATGCTTTGACTGTACGTACTAAAAAGCAGTGTACTGTAAGTATTCTTGAAATGTGCTGTATTATTTGCATCGTACCCTTTGTTACGCAAGGACATAATCTTCAAATAAGTATGCAAATGAGAGGACCTGCATCAGTCAAGCGGGTGAATTACGTATACTTTTGTTTCCCTAACTCAGAGGGATGACGCACAGGGGATCAAAGTAATATTTGTACAAGAGTTTCTGGCCATACATATTCAGTTTCGAAAATACGATATATCACAGGATCTATTCAGAGGCTAAAATAAAACAATAGCTATGCATATAGAAGTGTATGAAATTTACGTATAACTGTTTCAGGTTTTTCAATACTGTAAATGAAATCGAATTTTACAAAACTGATATAGTGAAAAATAATGTGAATCCAGTTCCAAAAAATAATATATTATCTATTAACTATTACGTATAAAAAAGTATAATTTTTTCAAAAAAATATAATATGCCATTATTGCGACAATTACAGTTAATAAAACTAAATTAAATAATTGGAAGTAGCATATTAAAAAAATATACATTTGGTGACAATACTAAATGGTTTGTAGTTTATTTTCAATATTAAGCAACACTTTGTTCGTCACAAAACCTATTGATAAAACATTGATAAATATAAGTATTTATTTATTGCTTATTAAAATATCAGGTTTGACGCCAGTGCGTGTTTATTTAACGTAGATTAATAGATATATTTCAAGTAATTGTAGATATGGAATATCTACTTTATAAGTAGTTCCCAACATAAACGTATTAAATATTTGTCGCTAGCTGTATTATATCAAATGGAATTTTTTATATCTTGTACTAAAAATAAAACTAGCCATTATATTAGAAATGAATATGAGTGTGTAATAAAAAGTATGTGCTCATAAAATTTAACCAAGTGAACGTATATTTATTGAAAGAGCAATATATTTACTGATAATAATTAATGTTATAAGTGATTTAAAAAATTTCATTAGCTCGCTAATTAAATAACGTTATAAAATTTATTTTTTCAAATGCTTTGGATCATTTCACAAAGTCGTTAACTATTTTAATTCTGGATATTTTTGTTTACTTTTTTTTATATGAAAAATCCATTCACCTTCTTTTGCATCTGTAACATGAAGTTGAAACTGGTTTTAAAGAATTTCTTCGAGTATTTTCCGGTAGATGCCAGTTAGAACTGGAAGCTCGCAGTTTAGTATTTTTGTGCTAGTGGTTTCTTTGAAACTATTATTTGAAAGGTATGTGAACTTTAAATTATTATCGTAAACATGTTGTGCATGGCGCGAATATCTAGTTCAATTACTGTATTCTCTTTAATAGTAGTTTGCAGAACAAGTAATTTGATTTAATTAAATAATGTACGCAGTTAATTTAGTAGGTCAGTTAAGGAACAATATGACGCAGAGAGGATATTGTAATTTGTAATGCGTTTATGAATTACTGTACCGAGAGTAATAAGTTGCACAATGTTTAAGAGTAATTATTTAGATATAGGTACATGTGTTTATACAATTCATGACAAATATTGTGTATTGTAAAATATCATGGATATATGTTGTTTATATCGTCAATATTTATTTCAGGATATAGCTATTTTACTTTTCTTGAAATGGAAAGTTTATACACTGTCAACATTTTATGATAAATGTATACAATTCATTGTATAGTCATATGAATGGTGCGATATATATATTTACAATTCATCTATGACGATTAATATTTCCATTAGAAATATTCTTGACCATCGCACAATCATTCATATTGACAATAAATTAACATAATCATGATAATTATCAAAACAAACTGTGAGAAATTTCTACATGTTTACATTTGTGCGGCAGTTAAATATAATCTTTGATTGGAATCTAGTATTCCAATCGAATAAGTAAATAGAACAAATATCTAATTACAATTTCTCATTCACGACACAAATAAAGGAATAACACAGCTCAGCGAACCTTGGATCTAGAAAGTTAAATAGAATCATGTTAAATCGAAGAACAAACATGTGCGAGACTATAAATATTGTTCTTTGTCTGAATTACAGCACAAAGACTCCAAACTGAGCAAAGCAAAATTCTGTTAACTAAATATAGAAGTAAGCAAATAGAAATTCCAAGTAAATATTTGCAGTCCATAGCCCATTTTAGACATGCAGCATCTGTTGGTTTACAATTATTATTTGAATTATTGTTATGGAAAAATATAGTTGAATCATAGAATTTAACAAAGATTTAAAATTTATAAGACATACATACAAGTTTAGTAAATTAAAAATTATTAATCATTATTATATAGACTGTGTCAAATTATAAAACACTAATACAGTTTATTATCTGTAACACGATTTTATTCTGTCTTCCGTATTTCCTAGATTAATCGAAAAAATTCCATTACTTTTGTTATATACAACCAGTGAGAAGTACGGAATTATTTCAGTTTATTTATAGACTTTAATTATTTTTCTTTTGTTCGGTAAATTCATTCATTTTTCTATAACACGTTATTGAAACAGAATATTTTCTTAACCAGAGAGAGTTCATTTTTTGACAGTTCAACATAAACATTTTAAGATATGAACATATTATTTTACTTGTATAAATATATAAACATGTAAAATATACTGACTAAATGAAATATGTATTTATTATTTTTACTTACATAAATACTTTTTCAAGTACGATGTAAAACGAAAAAAATAAATGAAGAAATTACACTGTACTTTTATCATACCGATTTTGAAATATTTTATTTGAATTTTAAATTCATTCATTAAATTCTGCAAATCATTGGATCAATCCTAGATTACCTCAACGTAACAATGTTCTCGTAACAGAAATAATTCTTCGCATGTTCGTACATGTAAAATGCGTAAGATAATGTGTATATGCTTGAAATTAAATATTTACAATGCATGAAGTCATCTAGTATTTTCGCAGGAACATGCTAACATAGCAGTTATGAAGTGTGAAAGCAGGTTATAATATTAGAACAGGTGTAAAATTTGGCAATCTGTTTGCCTCTACAAATGTTCTTAAATAAACTGAAAAGTTTGCGCAGAATTATAATTATAAGACTATAGTCTATTTCAGGAACTACTATAATAAATGAAAAAGACTGAATATAATATAAAATACGGTTGCAATATTGATTGAAATCGTATACATATTACTAAATGCATATATCAATTTATTTAAAAAGAATACCGTCAGTTCGTTATGTATGTTACTTAGACATTAATAAACAATTAAGACAATGTATTTTAGTACAATAATTTACTTCTTTATGATGAATGAATATTTTATGAGGAAGATATTGCTTACATTTCAGCGTTTGTGTACAATTTATGCAACATCTGCATGAATTTAGAGATATTTTATCTCCACGCAAGCACACTACTTTGTATATTAGTTTTATTTGTTTATTCACGAGCCACTAATGAAATTAAAATAATGGAAAAAAGTAAAATATAATTGATCTAAATTACTAGTATTTGCGTCACGCTAAGGCAATAAGAAAATTTAATTTTGATGAATCAGCTCAGTGACAAGTTTATTTAATTTTCTTTTATAGTTAATATAAAGAAATGTACAAATGAATATTTGATGATTTATGTAAAAAATTGGAAGATAAATAACATTGTTAAATAAATTTTATTAACAGTTATAAAGATTAATGAAATATTTCAATATCCAATGAAAACTTCGTTATTTAAGGAAGAGAATTTCTAAAGCCTATCCTGTATTTGGGGTGTACCACATTAAATCGTACAGTTCTAGGGATTCAGATGACGTCCATGGACTTAATGTGATTACTTATGTGAGTCACGAAATATCAACGACCTTTAATCTGCTAATAACAGCTGATTAACCGAAATCATACATTAAACAAGAACACAAAGAGACAACCTGCAGTGTTGTTTGCATATTAGCGCGCGAGTCCATGAATAAATGTGTACTCAAATGTTTATTTTCCGAACAATGTGTTTTTCTACAAGAAAATAAACTCGGCAAAATAGTTATAGACAAAGTTTATGAGTTTGTTCAATGCGTGCAAGTTTATAGCATGCAAATATTATTAATAGACGTTACTATATAGCCTCTGGTTAAAATAAGAACAAGTTATTAATTAGAAACTTATGAGATACCAGGATCAGCTAAGTGGGTGGAGCTTAATTAATTAGCTGAGTGTGAATATGTCAAAGTAAGAGTCCTTGTGACAATAGCGTGCTATCTATTGTGGTAATACAGGGTGTGAGGGATTTTGGGGGGTTGGAATGATACAGCTACTCACATCTATTTGCTTCGGAAATAAAATAACATAGTACCCTTAAGTGACGGAATATTCGACTAATAATAATACTTACGAAGCTATTTATACCTTTCGTTATTGTGTTATGTTTACTGAAATATTTGTACATTATATGAAGATATTATTCGAATGAAAAACATATTAAACTGTTTATGTGAATTCTATTTTTAAGCAAATATCAGTCACAAAGATGCAGCATTTCAGATTTGGCAACGTAAAAATTGTACAATATATGTAGTAAAAAACAACGTGAATAAAAAATAAAAATATACAGAACAGTTGTATATATTCAATATCTGAAAAGAAAAAACAATCCAAACGGGAAATTCCAAAGTAACTTCCAATTAATATTTATACAAATATCGGTGGATGCATGTCAATGTCAGTCAGTAATCGATTTTTTAATAATGAATTTTGATTATGAATTTTAATGGAACGCTGAATGAAAGTCGATTCGTCGGAATATGTATTATTTTCCTGGATCTGCCCGTTATGTCAGTGCAAATAACTGTACGCACAAAACCTCATTAGTATCGACATTCTTAACAAGGCCGCGGTTGGAATAGTATTATTACATAAAGTCACTGACCGCAAGAATAAATATGTAACTAAGAAGTTTACAACAGTAAATTATTTACTATATATATATAACAGTAAAATCAATGCCTTATTCATGTGAAAGTGCAGAAGTTTTTATAGAAAGGTATTTTCTTTAAAATTAGATTCATAACAGTACAACACAGTATTTTTGAATTAGTGTCGGAATTCTTGTAAATTCGCTCGCACTTATTATTTGATAATGTACTGTATCTTTCCACTCTTGAAATTATTACTTAAACATACTGATTTCAAGATAATGTGTTCAGACATGAAACTAAGATAAGATAAATAGTTTCTGTGCCAGATTTCATATAACGTGTTTATTGAGGAATAAAAATTAAAAATGATATCTCAGTGTAAAGGATTTATAATGATTTATAGATGTAAAAAATCATGACGTGAGACGTAGAAGTAGGAAGGATTATCGTTGTACCACGTGAATAGATATGCGTACATCACAGACAGACATATTCGTACCCGGGGATTATGTATTAATACCTGCTACACAATATCATAATTGTATAACAGCAATGTGAATTCATACTCGAGAATCATGCGATATGACACTGATCTGTTTGCCGTGTATAATTTTCAGTAAGATTTTAAATTAACTCATTACTGGTATTTCTTCCACCGTATAGATCGTATTTTTGGCGTAGCTATTTTTATAGATTTTTTAAAACTAGCACACAAGGAAACCACGTGCCCCCAGTATTTCGATCAAATGTGACCTTATTCTAAATTAAGTTCATTATCAACATTCTAGTGTTTACGGTTAATGATTTTTCGACGATATTCGTTTTCTTCGGTGCGATGATGAACAGATGTACGTCAGAATGTTCCATTTATTTGTACGTACGTGTTTCAAATACTGATTGTAGTAAGTCTGCTTACAACGCCTATTAGTTTAATGAGATAACTAGATTTATAAATGCGCGTACTGTCATATATCACTCTCGCCGCCGCAATTCAATTACTCAGTAAATAAGTAATAATTCTATTTATTGATGAGATCATCTCTTGATACTGGTAGTAGTAGTAGTAGTAAAGGTATGAGTGGTGTAGTGAGGTCACACACACACACTCGTATTTCATGTATGCATGTGGTGTAAAACCTTGACAGGGAACGTAAGAAGAAAAGTATGAAATACTCTAGCTCTCGTCATCTCGGCGACTGACGAAATTCTGATCAATATTCACGCGCCCAGGTATCTCTGGGTGAAATTCAGTAATTATATATGACACACACGTACTGCACGCACAGATATTAGTGTTGTAACCATAGGTTTAGCAAATCGGTAAGGTGCCCACATCGCATCGCGTTGACCCACTGAAGAAATTACCACAGAAGTATTGATTCTCGACTCTACCATGTTTGATTTGACAGTAGACAGCCTGAATTATGTGCGATGGAAAGGGCACGATTCACCTTTCAATGTGTGCAAGAAGCGTGTACAATTCCAGTAAAAGTACAATAGAAATTCGGTCAGCTAATTATGCCAGGCCCTGGGCCAATGTTGCAGCTTCTTGCAGACTGTATCTATCTAAATCTATCTAACACGATACTTAACAACATTAGAATACAGTTATGGAAAAACAATCATTTACTTACTGTTAGACTAAATGTTAATATAGTAAATAGAAATGATTACTTACGTAGTGACTCCGAAGTAACAATGTTCGCCAAAAATAGCAAATTGAATGTAACACAAGACACTAAATATTTCATTTCTATCGATTTATGTTTCATGTGTACACTAGTATAGTACTCAAGTCCACACAGCACACGAACCGCTGAACTCGCACGTTACAGGCACACTGTCAAATACTTATACCATTTAATTCAGTCAAAAAGTACAATGCAAAATGGCGAACAGACATCCGAAAGAGAGTCACGAGCTTGCGGTTTACGTAATGCTTCCCTGACGTACGGTGACGCGTGCGCAGTTATTTTCGAACAAAAACTCGGAAAACCTTTTTCACAATTCGAAAATGCAATAACATGTAAATATTAACTACAAATAAAATTTAATGAATTGTTATAGCATTAAAATAGTGCATGTTTAAGACATAACCAAAAAAATCAATAGCTGTTGCAAGCAGCTGTCACCACACGTTTTGGAGCTGCTCACAACTGGATTCAACTTGATTCAACTGGATTCGGGTAAACTTTACAATGTGCAGCTAACGAAGAATACCGAAGTGTAACGAATGTTACCGAGTAAATTTTATCGGCTCGTGCTAATTTTGGGTTGTTCGGTTTCTGGAATGCTCAACAGATGGTAGCACAGAACAGACAGTGGTTTTATCGACATAGAAAATTTTGTTACCGTCAGAGTAGTTACTACTTTCTACTTGACGTACGCTTCGGCAGATGATACACAAATATCATTAAGATTTGTCGGCTTTACTACATTTAACTTTGCCGACTTAAAATAATTTTCAAACATACGTATTTAAAATAAAGATGATCCACCTTAAAAAGATATTTTTCAATCATGTTAAATTATTTATTATTTCATTTATGTGTCATATTATTTTAATAAAAAAATAAGATTGATAATTATAAATTGGCTTTTATTCTGATTAATACCTATATTATGTTGAAAATTAATATAGTATTTTAATAAATTTTAGGAGAATTGATGGAAGGAAATGGAATTAAACTAGATTAGATACAGTCTCCCTTACCTGTAGCTCACCGAAGTATGCCAAAGTTTGTACAAAAAGATATTAAATACTGCCCTATATACAAAACCTCCTTACTTCTCAGAAACCATTTTATTATCAAGATGAATATCTAAAATAATATTTTGTTTAGTCTGTCGCTACTCGTCAGCTGACAATGTTTTCTCGTCAAGGGCGTATATCTTTGTTGGGCAATAAATATAAATAGTAAAAATCTATAAAAAATGTATATTAAATAATTCATTATAATCATAACTTGTGTTTATAGATTACTATGTATACGTATAACTGAACAGACAAATAATGATGGTATATCTAAAACATATAATTTAAAAGTATGAGAATGCAATAATGGCAGGAAACATTTTTCATTGGACAGCGAAATTTTCTTCATTCCGCCTGAACACAGGCTTTTTCACTTTAAATACGTTTAAGCGGATCGTTTAAGAACAAAACGTAGGGATCGGAACGAATTTCGATAAACGGGTATAGCTATTTCCGAGTCTATAAAATCATTTAGGGTTCATTTTGGATACCGTTATCCCTAATCTCATTTCGACGTTTAAATTTTATGATTATTTCACGGAAACTTTCTCGGCAGATATCTTATATTTTAAAACACATTCCATAAAATGTTATGTGAACATGTTTTTCAGAAACATTACCGAAATTCAATCAAAAATTTACGAACAGTCGTTGCGAAAAAATATGTGTTCTTAGGTTTATATTTATATGAGTGTTTCTATGTATAAAATGTTGTTTATATACTTCTTGTATCTATAAACACGTTTTTAGTTAGTGCTGTAACTATTTTATCAAAGGCTTTAAAATGATTAATGACACGAAAAAATATAAAATCTGCTCAAAATTATGCTAAATCTAACTTATTTACAAACTACTTATTGACGGAATACTAAATGAAGTGAAGACAATTTAAATATATTATATTTTCTTCATTTACTTCGTGGTATCTCATTTTTTACAATAAAAATTTATATATAAATGTGGTTTATTACAAAGTAAATAATTATACATTTTTATTGTGAAGATAATTTATTTGTTTGTTTGTCTGCAGGTGAGGAGAATGATGGATTGACAGGAGTTTAGGGAGGAAAGCTTTCAGTGAATAGAGAAATCGTTTGGTAGGGGAGCCCTTGTTTCAAGGGGTGGCGTGTTGTGTGATCTCAGCTGTGTCATATTACGTATGAGTATGTTGGGTAAAATTTTTGTGATGATTGAGTGATGTATTCGTGCATGTATGGAATTTGTCCTGTGTTATGTACGTCTATGATCCGTACTTGTCTGCCTGCGTTATTAATTAAGCGCAGGCGTTTGTTCTATACTTCCTGCAGTAGTTCCCCCAGTTGAACTGAAAGTAGGGTACCATATTAGTTGATACTAGTGCTGTGTGGTTATTATGGGACGAATGATACACTTTGATTAATGTTTGCTTTTTTTAACGGCATGTCTTATCTGAGTAATATCAGTAATCGTAGTGAACGCCGAGGTATTTGACTGATAATGAGAGAAGAGTTTTGTGTTCATTTAAGTAATGTAAAATTTTTATTATATGTACGTGTGAATCTTCTGACTGAAGTTAAAGAATATTAAGGTGAATATAAATATTTTTATTAGTGACTTCTACGCAGAATGAGGGCTGTTTTTGGTTTTGGGAATTCAGGAATGTCGTAGATGTATAGTGTAAACAGTGTAGGAGCGAATACACTGCCTTGGGATGTGAAGAGGATATTGTTGTATGTTACTTGTAAGTTCCGGTTCCAGAGGTTGATTAGTTTAACTAGGATGAGAGGAAATCCTGCTCGCTGTAATTTGCAAATGAATCTTGCTTTATCGAATGCTTTTTCGATGTCTAGCAGTACAATAGTTGCAACATTATTTTTGATATAGCGTATTATTGTCAATATCCATGAAACAGAGGATTAACATTAGTTTTGAAAGACTGGAATTCACGGGTCCAGGTTAATCGTGAAGATTATGATAATACTACAATTGTCTTAGTATGTTGTTGCGTGTATTAATTAGTTGTGTTGTGTGTACAGAAAACATGTTTTTTGTGTACACCTGCGACCAAATTCTACAGAAAATATGATTTAATAAGGCTAGATAATAGAAATTAAAAATTTAAATACTAACTATTTAACAATATAATCATAATATTTCATGTCTCTTCTTATTTCGTGCTGATTTATTCATTAACATTATTCGTGTGAAATAATACTATATTATAATACAAAATTACATTTTATTTTCAGTGTAGCTAATTAGATAGTGGTGGGGATTCTGTACTGATAATGAATAACAAGACAAAAATATAAATAGCAGTTTGAACCTTGAGTGTGCAGAGTTAGTTCGTGAGTATATATAAAATCTATGAACTGTGTTATCTGTGAATATTTTTGTTTCTATAGTATTTGTTACAAATTTACAGAGTAAAATGATTTTCTACAATTTAGTGTTAATTTTCACTCTTTTCGTTTTACCATTTATATATTTTCTAAAGAATTACAAAGAACGGAGACGGTTTGAAGTAATAGATAAATTACCAGGCCCAAAAAGACTTCCTTTCGTTGGAACTTCGTGGGATTTATTAAAATGTCCCCGGAGAGGTATGTAATTTTCTTATTTTTTATCTGTAACTTAAATTATAAATATGTGTTACTATTAACTTATTTCAAACAATGCACAAATATGTTTTGTACTTTTTTATGTAAGCAGAACACAAATACCTATTTTCTTAAATGAATACATATATGTCAGTGTGGTCGCAGGGATATAGGCATATGCCTGCAAAACCGAAGAAATAACCATGGCAACATGGTTATATAATGGTTAATAATAAATAATAATACATGGTTATATATATACAATTTCAGATAAAATTACATTACTCAAACAAGTGTTCATGTAATTGTGTTCGTGGGCTACACGCACATGTATATCTACTATTTAGCCTTCAGTTTTTGTTTTCTGTTTCTTTATTCATCTTAATTATAACAGAAAGTAAATGATACAGCAAAAAAGCAAAACTATAATTTACACTAATTATAAATTAAATCATAAATATTAACAGAAGACAAGCAGGAAATCAATAATATTTACGTATATGAATTAGAATATTTAATAATACAGATTTGTTAAAAAGAAGTTAATTGTGAATAAATGAAATGAGTCTGAACTGCGTTCAGACAAAATTTAATAATTTTCATGTATTTGTTTATTTAAGAAATAATTAATTATAAATTACTTATCTATAACATTATGAAATGTAAATAAAAGGATATATTTTCTACGCATATCAATTAGTGTATATTAACGGAACTAAATGTTATCATTTACATAAATAACCAATCAGTTGTAAAGACATTGACACTGAATTATCAGACACGAAAGGATTAAAAAATAAATATTTCATAGCCGCTGCGACAAGTATCCCAAGATGTGAAATGTATGACTCAAAGTATCCCGTTTTTTCAAGAAATGTCCATGTAAATTACAATAAAAAAAAATTTTTTTGTAGCATAATAAACATGTAATGTTGATTCATATTGTCGATAAATTTGTTGTAATAAAGATAATATTTCATCAAGTCATAATGATACGTCAAATTTACATGTTTATGTGCAAAAAATTAATATCTTCCGTAAATAATTCATTTTATAATCTATTACATTGACAACCAGACATAACAAATATTTTAGAGTGTCTCGTGACAGTAAATTTACGTACTCGGAAAAACTATAAATTTAAAAATTGTAGCCTACTTTCTCTTAAATAATTTTCACTTTTTTCCTGATCAAGAGATAAATGAAGTAGAATTATCTTCACTCATTTGTTGGAAAATTAAATTTCTCTGTTGGTATGCTGACTTCACGCTAGCTCACTAAAATTATTTATTTAAATAAAATGTTAATTACTACATTCATTAGTGTTTTACTGCTTATCATATGCCGGTATTTTTCCGACCGTTTTGGAAATTTTTGACCGTGAGCTTAAGTGAAACGAAATCGATCGTGGATGTAATTTTTTGTCAGGGGTGAGTATTTTGAAGGATAAAAAATATCATTTTTCAAATTATTGAATAAATATCTAGTTAATTGGAATCACATTTGAATATTACCAGATTTAAGTAAATTAAAAATTGTGATATACATAATTTAAATTCTAATACGTACGTTATGCGCCGTGAGCAAAAATTAATTCGTGAACGTACGTAATCGTGATTGTTTTTGATAACCGTTCGTAAATGTCCAAAACAAATTGTCAAGTAATATAATATAAACAATAGTCATTCTAAATTAAATTGACCTCATACAAGATAATAATTACAGAATTTTTTTTTATTTCTATTAATACATCATTATTTATTTATTTATTCCCTATTGGCTATATTATAAATGCGTGCACCTCTGTTATAAATTAATTTTAGAGAATAACTAAAATGGATAATTTTTAAATATAATAATACTTAAAGGAAAAAGAGAGAATAGAGTAAATTGTGTAATGTTACTTTTCTATGATTATAGAAATGTTCAATTTGTTTATGACTCGTATTAACAAATACAAACCACTATTTCGTACATGGAATGGTTCAGTACCCGAGGTCCATATTATGAAACCAGAGCACTTAGAGGTAATTACAATTAATACATAATTTCAATTAAAACATAAAAAATATATAAATTGCAAATTATATTAAACTATATATTCAAGTATTCGTTTTATGTTGATCAAATGTATTTGAGTTGTTTTAGATTGTAATGAACAATGTGAAACAAATAAATAAAGGCTTATTTTATAAATACCTGCATCCGTGGCTTGGGCAGGGCTTATTAACAAGTTCTGGTAAGTATAAATTAAAAAATATTTGAAAGGTTATTCACTGAAGTTATTATTTGTAGGTGAAAAATGGCATGGCAGACGGAAAATGTTAACTCCTACATTCCATTAACTCCTACATTCCATTTTCATATTTTAGAGAACTTCTTTAATGTTTTCTGTGATAAATCTAATAAATTAGTTGATAAACTGATGGAAAAAGCTGATGGGACAGAATGTGATATCTATCCATACATTACTCATTGTGCCCTTGACATTATTTGTGGTAAGCAATATTTATTTTATTTGCTTTATATATTATGATTATATATTTATAATATTTTCTCATAAAATTAACTCTAAACATTTGACACAAAGTTCAATTATAATCAATTTATGAATGTGTTTTGCAATTTAATATTCTGAGAATAAAGAAATTTTATATATTTTCATTATTTGAAAAAATTAAAATATAAACTAATTAATGTTAATGTATATATAAAATTGAGATGTTTATGTACTACATTAAGAAATTAATATTTAAATACAATTTTCTCGTAGTAACATATTGGATACAGAATTATAAAATTTTAAATACAAGTAATGATAATTTTACTGGCACGCAATGACTTCAGAGTGTATTGTGATATTTGGATGAAATATTTATTTGAATTACGTATTATACTTGTCGTCGAATATTGAACTTACCATCTTGAGATTGATCGCAAGGAATCGAATTGTATTTCTTTGGTGTTTACGAAATGGAATAAACCGCAAATGTTTTTCTATAAAACGGGATAACGGAAGATAAGAGCTTCATTCTTACGAACATAAATAAAACTGCGGTCGAATCATAAACGTGCGGCAGAAGAGGGGCATCGAAATCGTTTGAAAATTCCTTATTTATATTTGTACAGTGACGGCGGTATTCAATTTTCCGTTTTAAATTGACTTTTGAACATTTCAATTCAGTTTTTTTAACAAATGCTGAATTTACTATGGCATATTGAGTGTATTATTTGGGATGAACATATTTTTAGATTACAGTTCAATATGTATATTTAAATAATCTGTATATGAAGTAAACTTTGTGAAATCACGTCTTATATATATATGATCAAGATGTAAAGTTAAAGATTTATTTAATCATTGGCAAATAAACCAATGTTTATTTATTATGAAGCATGATGTTTATTTTAAGTTATATATTTTTTTTAAATTCGACATCTGCGATTACATATGAGCGCCGTGACGTAGTTTTTCGCCGCCTGAAGCTAAAAAAATAAAATATCGCCCTGTGACGAAGTTATTTTAGTAGCTAAACAAGCAGGGGGTTATATCTTAAAAATAGCAGAAACAGATGAACGGATCTTAACAATTCTATATATTCTAAATATAAAATAATTTATATATTAATCAATAAAATTTTGGTTCTCTAAAAATATTGCCTCATTAAATCACAAAGGATCTATACTGATATTTCTAAAGTGTTTATACAAACATTTTTATATTTTAGAGACAGCAATGGGCGTGGAAGTAAATGCCTTGGACCAACCGAATTCAAGTTATGTAACAGCCCTATATGAGTAAGTAATCATAATTTATGAATAATATGAAAGAAAACATTACTTTATGTAATATATATTGCTGAATTGTTGTACATACATAATTGCAGACTCCAACATAAATTCTGTGCTGTCTCTAATATATTTGAATAATTTGTTATGAAACTTTAAAGAATGAACTTATCATAATATAACTTTGCTAAGTATGACATGTATCAAAATGTAAATAACGTTTATATGCAGTGCAGGCATCACGTGTGCCATGCACATGCCCCGATAAACTGTTTATGTTGTATATCAATCAAATAAATAAAAATTTTGAATAGCAGCTAGATAAGTTTTTAAAAAATAAAGTTCATATTGATAAAAGACGCATAAATAAATATAATTTCAATATATTTGAATTTTGAAATTAAGTTTTGTAAAATGTATACTGTAGAAATAATAGATGTTGTGTTGAGCTGAATACGTCCCTGTTTAATGCTCAATATGAATTGAAAGCTGAGCTTCCTTTGTTCAGACAACATGTATTGTTGGAAAGCAAAGATCTACTTTAACAATGGCGACCGGAGCCGACGACTTCCTTCCTCGAATGTGAACGCTTTTGTTTTGACTGTAGTAGTTGTCACCCTCAATTTCTAGCAAAGGTTTTTGTCGCTCTTGGTATAGAATGTATTGTACGCCATAATCCAATATCACTCATATTTTCTAGCGAATTTATTTTCAATAATGGCAAAGCACACAGAAAAATTCTAACTTCCCTAGGTCACAATTGTATAAACAAGTTATAAACGTAAACTTTTATTAAAGTGGATCATATTGAACTAACATGATATGTTTTATCACAAATTAGGTCAAGTGATCGCAAAATATTGTTTTAATAATGTTCATATTCCTTTCGCACAACTTTAGTGCTAAATAACATATATGTCAATGGAAGTTGCTTATGGCAAATTTACGATAATACAAAGCGTTATAGCGAACAATCTTCTTTAGTTTTTGTTTTGCATGAATTAAATATGTACATATAAACATATAATTATAATTAATATCATGTAGCCTATTTCAAAAATAAAATATTATTAATCCATTCTAGTCAATGAAAACGAATAATTATGATTATATGTTGAGCCGTGAGAAGTAAATAAATTTTCAAAAATGGCAATTACAGTTTTTTGTGGAATGTGAATCACAAGCATGTGAGTGTCTTAGGCGGGAATTGAATCCGCGTTTATTTATATAACTGTACGTATACGCCTATATCCCTGCAACCACATTGCCAGATGTGTTCTGAACTAAATGTATTTAATCAGATATTAAAAAGATCCATATGTTTATAATTTGATAATTAGAGTCTCTACTTTCCTTCTTTAAATGAAGCATCGTCGAAGCTCGTTCAGTTCCGGGCTGAGGAGGAATGTAATATATTTTATATGCACTCTGACACAACTAAACCAGTCAAATCACTTAATCTTCAATCATTTGCTAAATCTTGATCACTGTTAGGCTTAATTTCATTCCACGTCCACAGTCAACCATACAATGCATTTACCTTCTCATGTAATCAGCAAATTACGACATACGCACATCATCAATCCTTCCTTAAATCATCTACGTAATGCTGTTTATTTTACTCATTCAGCAATTACTATGAATTATTCAATCAACAGTTTCAGCCCAAATATTCGGTACATCACAATATTAGAATAATATTATTGATATCTCGCTGTATGTATAAATAGAATAGTAATGAAGTATTTACTTTCACAGAATTAGCGAGCTGACTATGAAAAGAGTACAATGTCCTTGGATACGTAGTGACTTTATATTCTACAACATGTCATCTTTAGGCAAGAGGTATAAACGCTGTCTCTCCGTTCTTCACGGTTTTACCAAAAAGGTACACTGTCTATTTCTTCAGACTAAATAATTATGCTATACCGTGAAATATTTCAGGTGATACGAGAAAGGACTGAATTATATAAAAGTAAAAATTTGAAAAAGAAAGAATCCAATACAGAAACTACGGTTAATGGTAAATGTCTACATATTTATTTATATAGTTTACATTGAAGCATAAATATTTGATCATTTATTCAAGGTATAGGAAAGAAGAAACGAATGGCCTTCTTAGATCTGTTAATTGAAGCATCAGAGGATGGATTAAAGCTCAATGAAAATAATATAAGAGAAGAAGTAGACACGTTCATGTTTGAAGTATGTATTGTATATTCCATATTTTCCATTTTTATTTTAACGTTTATTGAATTTTTGCACTAAAATGAAAACACAATTTTACCAATGAACCAGATATATCAGTTGAATAAATTTAAACATATAATCTGATTTGAAATTGTGTTTTTTTGTTTATTTTCCGGTAATGTGAATCAGATTTTTGTTTTAAAGTTGAGTACAATGAAGTAGAAACTAATCCATTACATAAATGTGACTTGATGTCTGATAAAATGAGTTTATTTGCATGTCAGGGTCACGATACGACAACGGCTGGAATATGTTGGAGTTTATTCCTTCTTGGCAACCATCTAGATGTTCAGGTACTTCAATTATTACTCAAGTAAAAAGTATACAAATTCAATTGAATGAAAATTATGGCACAACTCTAAACATTTTTGCCTTCAATATATTTCATAATTCAATTTCCATACAGGTATAAAATAAAGTGGGTTATACTTGAAGCAAATATAAATATTTAGAAGTGATCGTCATAAAAATAATAAGCCACTTTAACTGAAGTGTATTAAAATATAGGTATCTAATATATGTATATTTGAATATTTTACAGAATAAATTAGTAGAAGAACTGGACAATATATTTCAAGGGGAAGATCGACCAATCACATTACAAGATCTGGGAGAAATGAAATATTTAGAGCGAGTTATAAAAGAATCGCTCAGATTATATCCCAGTGTTCCGTTTATTAACAGAACTCTATCAGAAGATATAATTCTCGGTAATAGTAACAACATATTTTATTACTGAATTATGCATTTTCATGTTGTTTAAGCCTTAAAGATAATTAGTTATTCTTTAATATTCTCCTTGTGGCAGTAGCCTGGCTTAGGGTTTAAATGATGTTGAATAAATAAATCCTTCTTGGAAATTAAATTCATCCTAAATTTTTGGTTTAAAATTCAAACAGCTTTTAGTTGAAATTAAGGATTAAATATTTCAAATATATTATATATATATTTTTATTGATTAAATATTTGTTTTTAAAATTTGATATTGTTGTTTTGCAAACATTTTGTAAACTGCGGATGAAATTGTTGATAAAATATTCGATAAAGTCAATATTCGTTAATGTATAATGGAGATGGGCTTCAGTTAAAAAAAGTATTTAATGAATTTGAGTGTATGAAGGGAACATATACAAACTGATACGAACGAAAACGAAAAAGGCAAAATAACGGTAATGACGTAATACTTATAATGGTCCGATATTAATAAAATATAGACTTATAAAGTGAAATTTATTTTAGATGAAATAATATTCTGGTCTGCCTTAGTTTTCTATTAAACATTTTCTACTGTATCTCTTGAATACTGTTATTAAAATCTTGATCTTCAACAACCTAAAATAACATACTAGGCTTCTGAATATTTGCTTTGCTAGGATATTTTCCACTCGATTCGGTTTACAGACGATCAACGCATATTTACGATTTACTGGGATACATTAAAACACATTCCAGTTTTAATTAAATTAAACGATTTTTTGTAAGATTCGAAAATACCCAGCAGGCCTTTGCTTTCATATACGTTTATTAATTAACAACAAAATAAAAAATAGTGGTGTGTATAAATTTCATGGATATTTATAAGTAGAAGTAATTATAATATTTATAATATTTGTAGTATTCCGTATGTGTTATTTTGAAAAATGCGATAATGATTAAGTAGAACATTATGCGATGAATTAATACAAGCAAACATTAATTTACACAGATGGATATTTGATTCCCCGAGGCTGTATAGCTCATCTACACATCCATGACGTCCATCGGGATCCAACGCAGTTCCCGAATCCGGAGATGTTCAACCCAGACAATTTCTTACCAGAGCGCTGTCAACACAGACATCCATATGCCTACATTCCCTTCAGCGCTGGGCCCAGAAATTGCATTGGTACGTGTCGCATTTCACTATCTCACAGATATTGACGTCTAGCAGCCGTATTGAAGATAAGACGAGACCAGAATTGAATGAAACAAGATTTAAGATTAATCTTTTCAATATACATGAATAGGGCTATATGCATCTAATATCCGATTCGAACTGATTTAATTTTGGATTCGTTTCATCTAAGGAAATTGCAGATAATATAGTATGCTTCTTATATCCCCCCCCCCCCTCTGTCAAAGTTAGTCCGTGTGATATGTGTTCGAAATATTAATCATGTGTACGGTGAATATAACCGTATAATATAAAGGAAATTATTATCCTGTATCATATTGAGAAAGAATTTTCCGTGTCATTAACCACATATGTATACATTTGGTTGGGTGGATATATGGAGATGGGTTTGCAGTGAATCTAATTGCTATCGGGGTAGGAGGGGTTGGTGAGTGCGTGGTCGAACGACAACGCAATTCTCATAATTAAACCAGTGTTGTTTTGCTGGCATGTACTAGTTGCCCGTTTCACCACAATGCGGTATCAGTGGTCCCCGTTACTGTAAGCTCCCTCGGGGGCCCAGTACTGTTCCCATAACATCTCCTGTCTGTCTCGCCTCTCTCTGACTGCCGTAGGATTTATACCTCGTACGAACAGATATGCGGTGATCGTTGTGTTCCATTAAATGGACGAACACGAACACTGTGCTAATAGTAACTATTGCAACAATATTAATACCGTAGCCAGAAATAACATACATTCCCTATTATTACTGTTAACCCTTGGAAAAGTAGAGTAAATAATCATTTCTCCCTCGGGATCCACAGGGTAGGGATCGTTGCTGTTCAACCTCTCTGGCTTATGAATAAATGGCTTTTTTAAGGGATAATCATGGTATAAATGTATTTAGGGAATTTGCTGGATATATTGCTGTGGAATGTAGTTAGTAATTAATAATTTAAAAGTTAGACAAGGATTAAATATATGTTTGAAAACGTTGCATTTTATGAAACTAAATATTCATCTCAAGAAGCACATAGTGTGTACGTCGTACATATTTTCGTATGGAAAAAAGTAAAAAGAATTAAAGTGAAAGACATCGATTATTCTATTATTCAATGTATCGTTATATAATACCTTTTGTTAATCTAAACTACAAAATAATTCGGGTAATTTGTAACCATTTGCGACGTACTAAAGAGATAATGAGCGGTTCAGAGGTTGAACGCTTGATACAACAACATTTCAAAAGCACTCATATCACATTACAAGTGCGTACGTTCCTCAACCGGAAACCTAATATGTAAACTAAATTTTGTTAAAGGTCAGAAATTCGCCATTATGGAGGAAAAGACTATACTGGCTTCAATACTACGAAAATTCAAGGTACAGTCCGTACAGAAACCATCGGAAATAACAAAAATGGCGGAACTTATTCTCAGGCCGGAAAGTAGTGTTCTTGTCAGACTGGAACCAAGGAAGTGAAACAAATATTTGTAGTATATATTTAGACAGTATTTGTAAAAACAACACACAGACAGCAACGAGGTATGCACAATGTATGATCTTATTAACTTTTTAACTGATGTGTGGAAGTACAGTGTAATCTAGAAATATAACTTATTAGGTAAAGGGTTAAACAAATGTCAACAAATAAATAAATATACTGAAACAAATTTTCTTATTGAATTAACCTAAACACTGATTGACCTCTTGTAATGTTGAAATAATAGTTTGTATACAAATATCATAACATCCTGGGTAATTTTCCGGGCAACAGTGTACATACAAACACTTTGTCTTGTTAGAATAAAGGGATGAAAGTGGATAGTAGAGAGAATGACGTAATTGAGCAATTTCTTACTTAAGTATTTTCATCCGGGATGCATAAGAAGTGGGTAATAAGTCAGATATTGTAGCACTCGTAAGGACAAAACGAATATAAAAAAGAAAGAAATGGGAATATTTGAACCGTTGTAAAGCTGGAGGATTTGCATGGCAGTTAAATTAAGAAGACTCCAGTGAGAAGGAAAACGCTAAGAAGAATTGTAGCTATTCGCTGGTAGACTGCAGACAATTCTTTATGATGAACTGATTTACTTCTAACTTTAATTAGAAATTGTCTAATAAGCAAATTCACTTGCCAATTTATCTGTTTCCGGGAATTAAGAAAAATTACTCCGTGAAATATAAATCTCATTTCCCAATAGAGCAGGGAGTGTTCTCGTTTTGTAAGGATTGTTCATTTTTAAGTTACACTAATAAATATCCTGTGTATATTATTGTTTTGCTAAAAATATAGTAACATTTTAGTAGTAATTGAAAATTGTTGTATTTATAAAAAATTTAACATTTCAATTGAACTAATAGTAAATAAATTATATTTATTTAATTAATATGTTCATTAATCAATAAACTGAAGTTTAACAAAGGTAAGTGTCAATAAATATTTTTAAATTCAATATTAAGTTTTAAACTACTGATTCTTGACTTCATTGTTGAATTGTTAAATCAAATTCCCATTTCATTAATACTGAATTAGAGTTTTAATAGGCACGGCAGTTAATGAAAGCTCGTAGTACATTGTTTTGTTTTCCCAACAGGGCCTCTTGCAGACACAACTGACAGACATTATACGTGGCTATACTATTAATTTTACTGTCGCAATTAAACGTGTAAAACCGTCTCATAAATAATGTCCGCACCGACTTCATTCGGAAATCGTACCAGCCGTGTTTAAAACGAAAAGTTTCTGCTCATTCATCATCCCCGACCGCAAATTTCCTGTCACTGATTCCATGTTCGATTTACGATCATGTGTAAAGGTTTTTTTAGTTATTGCCATTTCAAGTTTACAAAATGTAAAGATGATCGTGAGCTGAAAAGGAAATCAGCTGAAATAAAGAATGATTATTTTTACGGAAATTTGATGTCGAATTGAAGATATTAAAAGTTAATTTTGCTATTTTCGTTGCATGTAAATATATCGTGTTTGTTATATATATTTTTTATTTTGATGGACGCTTTAATAGAACTATTTTGTCACGGGTATTAAAATAAAGAAAAATGGTGTTAAAGTTCATTATATATATTTATATTAGAGATCAATAAACTAATCTATTCCACTCGTATTCAGTTACGATTTTACGTACAGTTTCTATTTATATAATTTTTTATGGATTAGAAAATTTTAAAAATATTATCATAGCTTATGAGCCTCTATTCTAAATAAATATTAATATTAATGAGAACTGAAATGAACATATAAAATACCTAATAGATTAAACGAATATGAAGCTTGGAACACGTGATCTAGTTTTATCTAGTAATAATTAATATTAATGACATTCAGACGATTTTTACATTTATTATGAACGATTAAAATAAATTAAATTAGTGCGAATGAACTATTAGTGTAAATTATACATTTCCTATCTAAAGAGAATAATATTATAATGTTAATCTATATTTATTCGTATGTTTGCTTTAATTATAATTTATTTATAGTAACGTACATATAAGTTAGTCACAAATAATACATAACTGCATTCCATGTGAAACTATTTGGTTTGATGTTTTCAATTATGATATGGATACCGTTTAATTAATGTCATATTTATATTAATTCTCCTGAAAGTTTTCATGTTATTTGAACTAGAACAAGAACATTTCCGCTTCAGACACGCAGCGAAGCAAAACTTTGATAACTACTTCTCTATATATGATGTGAAAATGAAGGCAACCAATTACACACTGGGGAAATGCAGTATAGTGATAACTGGTTGTTGATTTAGTTTCATAACTAACTTTATTAATTTTACCGTCAGTGACCTAGCAAACCCGTATGTGCATGTTTGCAAAATAGAAATGTTTAAACATTTTTTAATCGAGTACTGGTTAAATTGGAAACTTTCTTTTTATTTTGAATAAATTTTTTCAATTAACAGAACAATACTGCAATAGTGTTAATAATTGGCTTAACGAATGTATTTGGTTTTTTAAATTATTTGAGGTGTTAGAAATGGTGTGATCTCATTTCATTAGTTTTTTTTCAAAAGAATGTTTTCCCGTAATTGCAAGAATATTGTAATTGTGGGATGATTCTTGTTACGGATTCCGGTCAGCGACAATCTAGTTCCGGTTAGTATAGGTAGTATTCTGGAAAAACTATAAGCTCTCTTCTGTTACTATGCTCAGCTGAGTTCATCCCTTCGTCGCATTAGATCTTGTGCAGATTGGTTGTGGATGTGGGTTAGGTTCTACGCTTGGGTGCGGTTATAACGTGATAGAATCGATATCCCGGTCTCTGTCAACGTTGCGTGAGATGCGAACTCGTTTAAAAACTGTCCGATTTCGACTAAAAACAACTACCGTCCAGTACTTTATCTTTATGACACTCCTCGGACGGCCTAATGGATATTGCGATATTTCTAATGAAATTTCAAACTGGACTTGATTAACTCGATTGCCCCGGGGGGAAGATAAAAATGTGAGGATATTACATGAAAATAGAGCCAAGGATAAGATAAAAATAATATTAGTGTTGCTGAGTAATTAAAGATAAATTGGCATATTTCCAACTGGAGTAGTTATGAATATATAATGAAAAGACTAACTAACCGAAGAAAGTTACTGAAAACGTAATACCTCAACCTTTTATGATATTTTTTACTTTTTGACTATTTGATTTATGAATTATAAAATTACACAGTACTGAATATTTATTTTATTCTTGTTGAGTGAATACTTGTAGCATTTTTTATATTTATTTCTATAGTTACTTTTGTAGTGGTTATTTAATTGTTCGTGATTTTTTATACTTACGGTTACGGTTGGGCGTGTATCTATAATTTTGCGAAGGGATGCTGTAAGAGAAAAAAAATTATTTATTATTATCATAATTTATTTATTAATTGATCACTTGATAATGATAGAAAGATGGAAACGCGTCGTAATCACTAATAATAAATAATAATACTGACGAGTTCATAATTATGACAAATTTATTAATACATTTAATAATAATAAAGAATTCTCCTCTGTTCGTTTACACATGTATACATAATTGACAGTTAATCAATATATGCATGAATCTAGTGAATTCATCAGTAAATATAAAAAAACATTAAATAACAACGAACAAACATTGTGTGTAACGGGAATTTTGCCACGGCAAATAGAATTTACAAACAGAAAAACGTACAAAACGTGAGAATTATATTTCGTTCGTGTGATTCCATGAAAGCGTTGAATAATCTCCGGACGGGATCTGCTGAGTTTCAATACTTATAGTTCTAAAAATAGTGTGTCAATAAATCTAACAGATTATGTTTCTCTGTGCGCAAAGTGTCATAGTGTACTGCATAAATCAATGATACTTGAATTTTGCCTGGCTGTATTCCAAGTGAATATGCATTGCTCGGAAAAACTGCAAATGCGATTTGTACGTGAATGAAAATAATGCGCAACCATTTTGTTTGACAGACCGTAAAATATGATATAAAACATTTGCACATGTTAGGATAATCGACATTTACTAGCGGAATGTATTGCAAATAGTGTAAATTAAACACTTATTCATTATGTATTTTTAAATTAACTATAGACATTGTAGATGTTCATACGTAATGAAATGGTATTACTGGATCATCATTTATGTAATAAACACATATTTATGTTTTATCGACACATTAATATACTGTTATTACTAATAATAATGTATCATGTATCTATTTTTAATACATAATACATAGATATGTTTACAATACTGTATTTAGTAAACTGTAATTACGTTGGAGCCAGATAGTTAAAAATTTTTATTTTTTATTTCATATTTATAAAAATGGATAACGTGGATACAGACAAATTTTCCTCAGAAATATATTCCTACCAACTGGTCACATTTATACGGATATTACAAATTTTTGATGGTAATTAAATTATTTCCAAAGTTCTACAAAGTATAATTAATTTACAGAAGCATCTTACTGGAAAGAGCATTAAAATTTTTCTTATTGATGTTTTTTAATATATGTTACTTTTGAAGTTCATCATTAACAGGCAATATGTTCAAATGATTGTAACCCACTTTCTTCAACTCTGTTAATGACCTTTTTGCTAACACCATCCTTTTCATCTTTCTCTTGAGTTTTATTTCTATCATCACAATAAAAATCGAATCCTACAGAAACATTTATTTCCATTTCAGCAAACATTTCTAATGTCAATATATATGTACGTAGGGAATTTGAAAGTTGAAGTATGTCATAGTATATTGTCCGTCAGTCATATCGAATCAATCAGTTCTTTCTGATCGTCTTTTCGTATTGACGTGCTCGATTTTGACTGGCATTTTACAGTCCTTCAACTTGTCCAAACCACTTCATTTGATGGCAACCCTTTTTGTTTTATTAATAGAGAGTTTCCCACATCTGAACATATTTTTTATTCTGTATTTTCTTACAAGAATCACCCTTTTCAGAGATGTCATCGGCAGCTCTACTCCGTCTGTTCTTTTTGTACGAAAAGTACGACACAAAACATCAAAGTAAGGGTAGATATATATAATTTGATATGAAATTGATTTCTCTTAGAAGTATTTACGTTCGTCAAACAAACATTTATGACGTATCAAAGTACAGGAAATGAAATATGATACGCATTTATGAGAGTGAAGTTTGTTTGGTGATTTTTCGGTTGGTTTTTTTCATTTATGTGACAGCAGACACGCAGTGAAACGTTTATATTGTGAAATATGTAAACTAAATATTCAGTGTAAAATGCGTAATATATCGTATATAATATCTGTAAACAAATATTCGTTTTATAAACACGGACAATTTTTTATGTACCACTAGAGTTTAATTATTTGATTTGTATGGTGTAATATCATTCAAATAGAAAATGAATTCACTGGAACAGTGACTAGTACTGTTTTTTATTCTTGGAAGTTGAATTGTATTTGTGTTATATGAATTTTGTCGTACAAAATATTTGTGTTAATCAAAATTCAAATAGTGTTATAGTGATATAACCAGATGCGTCGACACCAGAGTTCGAGTAATGTGTATTCGAGTAGTAACTGAAGCAATGACGGACGAGACTAAAACATATTCTTATTCTATATTATATTGAAACTAAATACTGGATTATACAGAAATTATATGTAATTAATAAGTATATTTACTAAACAAACTCTTCACATTTATATTTGTCCAGTTAAACTTATGGAATATCTCAATAGAGGCTGTGTTAAAAGCAAAACCAATGTTATCTTCGTTATACGAAACCGGGACAAATATAGATATCCCGCATTTTGTGCCTTCTCGTTGTTGATTTATTTGCCTTGAGCAAATAGGACGACCAACGGAAAATAAAAGAGAAATATCAAAAATGTTTCGGTCGAATGGCAACAAAGAAATTGCTTGTTATTTTCGTCGTCAAATTGTGGGATGACACATGGGTGCTTGTTGATGATACGCTCACAAATTTAAGCTGAAACACAGGTTCTTCTATGAATACATATTTAAAAATTATGTTTCATTTAATATGAATGGCAAATGTATACAATGCACATACACTTGAAAAACAAACTTGGGATAAATAGAATATGTGGGTAGTTCAGGGTACAAGAACATTGTGTATACATAATTAGAATTTTCCTATTCTAATAAAAGTGTAATTTTAATTTAACTTAGTTAAATTATCTTTGATTATAGCAAAATGAGTAATAATATACTGTATTTAAATGCGTATATACAAATTATAAAATAATGTATTATTTTGTTGGATTTTAATTTCAGTAATGAATTTAATGAATATAATTGAAACACACATATTATATCGGGGTAGTGGTGTAATTTGAATATTTTGTTTTGTTTCACTATAGTTATATCCTCATTAACATGTACATATACTAATCCCGTTTTAAATAAATAAATGTTAAGTAAATATTATTTGGTATAATACATAATTTAAACGTAATATTAATTACAAATTCTTTTGCATAAACGGAGTGTTATTATGTGTAAAATATTAATAATAATGATATAATAAAAATTATATTCAATTATTCATTACGATTACAATTTTAGTACTGGTATTAAAATAAACTGTATTTATAATCGGTTTGTTTATGAAATAAATCGGACTACGTTTAGAAGAATTGAATTTTATCACTGAATTGCCAAAAATTTGTAACTTTCTGTTAATTTATTTCCCTTTCAGAGTTGAAACTACACTTTTTACTACGTTGTAATGTGTGACCGCCTGGTGGCAAAAACTTTTTATTATTTGAAAAATGCGTTTTATTCAATGACTAGGTTGGGTCGACTGTTAACCTCAAGCGAGGAAGGAAAAAGTGAAACTTAGCAAGCGTCGAAACACATGATTTACAGTGATATGGCTGCCTAGTATCAAAGAACCAGAGCCTGCTTTTATAAGATACAACATATACAGTAAGAAAGTCGTATGAAGTTCAGTTCATTGTGATAGATGTACCATTTTTATGGCCCGCTGTGCGAAACTTCTGACAAAAATATTAAATCAATACGGATTTATAGGTAAATGTTATAGCGAAATATGTTCCTAAGCATGTGTCATATAAATCCTGTTGTATATATTTGCTGGTAATGTATGAAATTATAATAATATCTAGATAAGACATAATATTAGCTGTATTAATCAATATCATTATCACTGATTGAGTTAATATTATCACAGTTGCAGCATAAGTTATTTTCTAATTTATACGTAACATCATTCATAGTTTTAGTACTGGCGGTGGCATAATTACTCATGCAAGACTAGTGATTGACAAGCGAGTGAGTACACAATGCGGATCATGTTTCTGAACAATAATCTAACTTCGTTAATGTAACCATGTTCATAATATGTCGATAGCGTCCGTTATCCAGATACAGTAACACCTGACCCGTATGTTATACGAGGAATGCATAGCTAATGGGACCGTTATAAGTGTCCGTGTTCGATTTGGTTTGCTCAGTTCACTCAACAAAATGATTGAGGTCGAACTAGTGAATCGGTCTTAGTTAATTGGTTGTAGCTTATTGACCAAAGTAAACAGTCCTATTCTAATAATAACAAGTACATCTAGAAATAAATAACATGGATACAATTTCTAAATAATGTTATGTTCAAGTAAATTGGTTTTACAAACTTTATTACATGCAATATTTTCATTTTGTTATTTTATATTTGGAAGGTTATGTTTGAAATATGGTTCACGTTATCCGGCATGATGTCTAAGTTAATGTAAAATTGGCAGTTTGAAACATGGTGTGAATATTAAGAGTCACGTTAGATTCAATTCACTGAGTAGGCAGAAGTGAAAACAAACTCTATATAAGCTTTTAAGTAACAGCTGCTTGAAATGGCGTGAGCCGCAAATGTCTAAATTCCATTAAAATTCGGTACGGTGCTTGCGTTAACTCTATATATGTGGGTGCAGGGAGATCAGATTCAACCTTATCTCAGTGTATACGTTTCATTTGTTTACTTAAGTCTTTTTTTGTCGACAGCTATATTTGGGGAAAAATATACCAAAAAGTGTATTATTAGATATAGTATTAAAATTCTTTTGAAATTGAATTTAAAATACTGCAGTTTAATTTTGTTGCTCATAGGTTTTATTTATTTATTTTACTACATTTTGGTAATTCATCGATAAATCCCATATTGTTATTATAGCCCAAGAAACAGACTAGACTACACTACATAATTTAGATAGTTATAGGTTTAGAGTCCCTAAATATTATGATAAAGTATAAAAGGTTTCTGTTGGCTTTTCGATATTTGCTAAAGCATGCGAATAAAAACGAACCGCTGGACCATAAATTTAGCTAAAGTGTACGTGAGCAAAAAATTGAGAAGTATTACAGAAAATTCATTCTAGTATAAAAAACAATGAAACGACAGATAATACCTGCAACCATTTCAAAAAGGAATTTATTTTATTAATGATATACTAATAATTTTGGCAATTTTCATATAATGGCATGTAAATTATATTTTGGGCTTGTTTCATGCAGCAATATAACGATACGAGTGAAAATGTATTCTCCATATATTTAAATTCTTTTTGAATATAGAATTTTTGGAATTTATTTATCGGAAAAATAAAGGATTAGTTTTCTTCAATTTTTGTATGTTCAGGTAAATATGAAAGACTCATGTGGGGATAATTTGCCTGGCATGTGTGGCGTAAAAAAATTTCAACAAAATGAAATACATCTTCTTCTTTTTGTCACGTTATTCGAACAAAAGCAAAACGAAAATAATGAAATTTCGTGTATGTACTCTGGAGAAATTAGTTATTGTATTTGTACAAATAATATATGAAATAGAATTTTAAACTTTAGAATCTTTTATTCATTAACACACTGCAGAAAGTATAAATAAATATTTAAACATATCGAGTAGAAATGTATAAATTATTTCCAATGTTTGTTAAGTTATTTCGATTGCTGGTATATTCTGTGTATCACTAGTAGTAAGACAGGTATCAGTAGTAGAAATAAATGTTATTCGAAATCAGTTTTGTATTTTTTTTAACGTAGACAAGTGGTGTATCTGGAAGAAGTCAAGCGAAACTATTGCAACAATGTCAAAGTAAACGTTCTTACATCCTACAGTAAAACAAGCAGCACGGTTGAAACGGGGATTCAAAGTAAAGTGGATGCTTGTTCCCTCCGGGATAGGTTTACGCTTAAACTCTTGCCTCTTCTGAAACTTTAACGAACAATTCCCAGCTGAAACATGTACGACACAAAAACTAGACGAACCTAAGTGTCTAATGAAACGAAAAAATACTGCCTACCTACAGCACGGTAGCACGGTAGCACCACCAATGGATTACATTGTCGATCAGTTTGAGTTTTCTTTGACGGCACTCGGTTTACATATTGAATTATTCAGTATCAGCTACACATCAGCAGTACTATACCATGTAAACCTATAATGATGATAACATTATTTCCGCATTGAAAATTATAATTAGGTTTGATTTCTGAGTAAAGCATACATATTGACTTATTATAATAAACTATTTCTTGTTCACAATAGCTGTTATTTTATATACTATTACTAATGAGAAATAAGTAAGCTAGCAGTTAGCTAGCACCGATGAAAAACTATACATAAAATACAAAATTAGTAGTAATTCAATATGACAAAAGAGATATAAATCACTAGTGAACATGAATAACGAATAAAGGAAAATTTTCATACAAATTTCCTATCTTGTTTAACAATATATCTAGAGTCATATATAACTAGACAGATATATCTTTCACAATACGTATCAAGACTAAGATATTTCTGAATTAAATCAAGAAGAATGTTTTATTGATTGAAGGGATTGTAAAGTAGTTGAGTGAAAGTATATTTGTAGGTTTTATGCGTGCGTACGTGTGTCAGTTATACAAGGGGGAAGTATGGAACGTGTACTGAGAGGAAAGAGACAGCTGGAGGGTTCACACAAAGGGTGGAGTATAATCGAGAGTGAGAGAGAAAATACCGCGGAATCGCTTCTTTAGTGAATGATGAATGCTGAGCGCTGGATATTGCCAGTGGGGACGTTACGTACTTACGCACCGCGGTATGCCAACAAGCACGTGGAGTATTTGGGGGTTAAAGTGTCTCATAACGGAATATATCATGGTAGTACATGATACTGGCACGCTAACCAAACACCAGCACCATTGGTATTTGTGTAGTGAACGCGTATTCACTTCACGGAAAATTTATGTTTACAAAAAAAGAACAAACCACAAGGGTTGACCGAATTTTATTTATCAATTAGAATGTGCGGCAATTGTCCTCGTTACAATGTTCTGTATTATATGTGTGTGTATGTGTATGTGGACGAAATATTATATTTGTATTCGTAAATTATAATATTAACATTCTTATAAAAAAAACGAAAATTATTTTAATGATGAGTCGTACAACTAATTCTACGATAATTGGAGCAGAAGTATGAAAGAACTATAGATCATTAGTAAATATTATATTTCCACAGTTCTATAAAATAATAACAATGTATTGGTGTAATATTCAAATTCAAAAACTGATATTTGATTATAAATAACTTTTGTTATATATTTTTAGCAAGTGGCTCATATAAAATATATTTCACAAATTGAATTCAATGAAAGTTCTCAATGTTTCACGTAGGTGTTAAAATATATTAATAGAAGTCTCAAACTTTTTTTAGTGCAAAAAGTTAAAAGTAGTTTGAAATGATAGATCGTGTGACATTCCATGTAAATAATATATAAGTTTTGTATTTGTTTAACGTTAACGTCTAGAGTTTTCACAATTGAAAGCAGTATTCATGATTGGATGACAGATCGTCAATTTCATTGGACTTAAAACTTTTAAATTTAGTTACAGTGATGCCATGTGCGTAAAAACTAGTACAAAATACCAACAACACGCAAAAAGCTATTATAATTGAAATATAAACCCGATTTGAATTTGTAATTAAAAATATTGAGAATCTTCTTATAAAAATGTATTCCTGCATTCTATAGTTTGATGTAATTTGATAAAGAATTTTATTATTCTAATTTTACGTGGAATTCAAGCAGTGCCAGTATCTGGAGTTTAGAGCAAGTTTTGGAATTAATAATCTGAGGATAATTCATTAATTCTATACCTGGGGCGAGAGTTGAATTCAGTACAGTCCAGTGGCTTGTCTCCATTGTAACACGCAATGTGTGCCACCATGACGCATTCATTACTAATTCAACAATCTAGATCTGGAACATCAGTTAACATGTACTATTCCAAGCGGGTGGCATGAAACCTTGCCGACTTAGCTAACTGATTATAATCTGATGGTTCAAATGTCCAGCTTGCTGAATTTAATTTCATTTAAAAACATTCTTCAGACTCTATGCAGTGCTCGAGGGTTTTTGTAAGCTGTATCTAGTTTTCAATTATTATTATTACACATCTACTTGTATAATTAGAATTTAGTTGTGTTTGTTGCGGATGAAGTATTCGAGAGAGAGAGAGAGAGAATAACATTATATTTGAATATTTGGATGACCTATTTTGTGTAAAATGATAATAACGCGGGGGATAAAGATGTAAAGTGAATGGCATAAACAGAACGCATTGGGTAGAAGTTTATTGTTTGTTTTATATGACGGCACGTAGTTGGTATAGGAAAACAAGGCCCGCTTATCGAATCACGTATTCCTATTGACGTTTGAAGATGGCTTTCGCCATAAATCGGATAATTCGTGCGAGCAATAATGATATGAAAGCCGTAGGCCGAACGCGGTTGGGTCGATGCGACAGCGGACCGGTTATGACTGATTGCTATTAGTCGAGCAGCTGACGGGTCAGGAGGTTTTAGTGGTTTTGCTGATGAACCCTAGCACCCTAACGGGTATGACGCATGTTCCTCTTGGTGACAAGATTTATGACTTGCCAAATTTTCTGAGGTAGTGCGTACCTTACATTCTTGAACGACATTTGCCACAGCTTAAATTACAACGGCTAATTAATTATCGACTAAGTTTGTCGAATCGATATTTCGAAATAAATATTAGCTATACTTTACAGAATTAGGTTAACATTAATTCTAACAATGCCAACTAAATTACTACATAATACTGAAATTACCTTGATTAGTTGTAATATAGACAATATCTTGATTGATTTTTGTTAATTATTCAAGATAATTTGTGTAATAGTAATTAGGAAAAGTTGATTAACAATTTTGTTTAATCAATTAACATAATAACAGATTAAATTACGGTAAATAGGGTACGTGTAAGAATTGAGAAAAGTTGAAGAAAATATCCTATTTAGAATGACATTAATATGATAGATTGTATTTGAAATCTGTTCTGTTATTCAATTACAGAATAGTCTGATACACACTTATTCGAGTATATTATTTTGCTCTGATTCTGTCTTGAAGTTCAGTATTTGTGCCAAGTCAGATCCATTTCAGAATTCAAAGGAAGTGTTGAAGTAATCAGTAATATTTGATTAACTGTAACGATGAACAATCAATCAAGCCAACAAATAGCCATAAATCAAAAACGCAAACGGCTCAGAGAAACTCTTGGTATCTGAGAATCATGTAATTGATACATTCCTAGTAAATTGTTTTGGGAAATTAGTTCATTTATTTTTATTATAAGATATTAAAGAAAAATATACTTTATATAGCCCTAAATAACAGTAAGTAATTTTAATGGAAAGAGATAGTATAAAAAATTATAATAATTTTAAACTAATGTGAATAAATATATAACCGTTATATCTCAGTTATCCGGCAGGTAGTAAGATTTAGTATGTTACATGTTATTAATCATAACATTTTACTATTAAAGTAATTTCTAAATATAAATGATGAAATAAAATTACATGATATATGAGTACTATTAAAAACGTCGTGCACATATTTTAATGAGCGAATAAAAAATTTCTATACATGTGCTCGTTTAAACGCATAATGAATTCGTGCAATAATATTATATTCGTATGTCGCCGCGGGAGGATGAAATGAAACGAGGTGAACGTGTCGGGCGATAAACACTGTCCCCATCAAGATTAGAGGCTGCTTCCGCCGAGGTTTTCATTTTCATCAATTTAACATTAGCGCGCTGAGTCGGTACGATGTGCGGTGGCAGTGTTGCAGCGGTTGTCGCCATAGTACAGTTGCTTCACCGCCCCCGAACCAACGGCCGCAGCCCGCGGGCACGTCACAATATTTCAAGGAGATTAATTATGGTTAGTGCCCAAGCACGTAACATCCGTAGGTTTTTAAGTTCTTCTTATCGCAGGGTCACACTTCATCACTTATCTGAATTAGTCGCGACATCCAGTCACGCGAGCATAGAAAAACACATAAACCAGTAAATTATCAACACAGCTCCTTATTTAGACATTTAAATGAACGCCAGCGCTGTAATGAAAAAATATTATGCCTGCGGTTTACAGTTCCTGGTTGTTGTTGAGCTGAAGAACACCACCGTTTCTTTTTGTAATTTCGAGTTTACGAGATTTATAATCAGTAAGGGAAATGAGTTTCTTTTTTTCAAGATACTGTAGATAAAAATGACAAAATATCGATTTAGCATATTTCTTTTTCATTATCAGTATTTTTGTAATCCAAGTTATAAGTTTTAGGATATTCTTTCAGTTTCATCTTTTATTAAAATAAGAGATTCAAGAGATATTTCATTAGTTCAGTGGACATTTTCCGAGTAAAATATTGACTTATTTATACCTGTAACTTTATATTACTTTATGAATAAGTACAGATATCAAGAATTAATCTAGTGCATGTACCATGTGTTGCTACTGAATATACTGTAAAGATAATAATAAACATTTTACTGCAGATCTAGTAAATAAAATAAGCTACCGAGATCTACTGAAGTAAGAACAAAGCTTGTTAAGAAACAATGAAAACAACTTTAGATTTTCCTTAGAAAACAAAATCATGATGAAACAAAAGATACATCGTTATCGGTGAATTATGTGGGTGTAGATAACAACTAAAAAAATTTTTAGTTCCATAATAGGCAATGAGCTAAATGAATGTAAAAAAGGCACATCCTCTAGCCTGGAGCAAATAAACAAGCGGTCTCTGTACATTAATTCGCACAATTTACATTCACCGCGGACACCGGATTCCGCGAACGACAAACTCTATTGTGCATAAGAGATCCGGAAAACGGCATAATGGCATTAAATTTGGATATAGGACACGGTTCTGAATCCCTGATGTCATCATTAAGCGGGGAACTGTAACAAAATCCAACGGACGCGAGCCACAGAAACATCGAAGACCACAGCGGCTGATGTAACTGGACATGTAGCTGGGCCGTATACATGGATGAGCTCGGATAAACACATACCAGCCAGTTAGTCAATATATTCCCCGATACAGTGGTGTCCGAGTGAATTCCTGATCACTTTATTCCCTCATTTGTTACAATACTGCTTTCTTATTTTGCAATTAGTTTAGCTTTATCAAATATACAATAATCCCTATCGAGATATTAAAAATGATTTATCGTGAACAAAATGCTTACATATCCGATTAAATTCGTAATCAATACTAAGCAAACAATTTAAAAAAAATCTTATAAACTTACAGTTGAGTAATTCAGTGAATTTTGAGATGTGTGCCTTGATTTTAATTAAAACATTGCGACATAATATATAAACACGTGAACTAAATACTAGCTTTTAATTCTAAATTTCCGATACAAAAAATCTCATCTCAAATTTTCAAGCGTGAAATACTTCGTTCAATTTAATATTTTGGTTATTTCTTTTGTCATAATCACACGTGCGTACCAGAGCTACAAAATTATTTATTTTATGTTTGAATGAAAATATATTACAAATAAAAAATCATTAAATTTTTTGATTAAAACTTAATACGTGCAATTTCATGTGATATTAACAAATAAATTCAGTATATTGCTGGTAAAGTTTATTTGTAATTTTGCTATAGATAAATATTGATTTATATTGTGGAAAAACAAATATAACGGCGCCTCTGTCACTGATAGTATGTCCAGTTGGTAGTTGGAAATGTTTTTTTTGTCCTTGTACACACAGGCTGAACAGAGAAATCGAAATTGGTGAGGTTAACGATGTCAAAAGGATAACGAAATAATACGTACCAAAGTACCATGTGCGTTTGTGTACATGTGTGGGTATAATCGTTAAAATAAAATAAATTTCATGAAATGGACGTTAGTAGGCTTTTATTGTAAATAGCTATGGCTATATTATCTAAATGAGAAACGAAATAGGTACGACTAAGGGCAGGTATTGGTACATACATGTAAGGAAATGCTTGGCATTGTAATGCATCTTAACAATTAATCTCTAGAGTAAAATAGAAATACTCTCACTGGGAAATTCGTTATACAGAACGAATAGTTAACGATTACTTTACATGCATATAACACTGATAGATATTGCAGATTATATAGTAAAACTAATTAATTCATGATGTGTAAAACCATTTTGAAATGGAATATTGATTATAAGTCAATATTGATACTAGATACATGTGTACTGGTAAATATTTTTTTGTTTCGTCTTAACCTGTTTTGTTGTTAGTGGAAAGCATATGCGAAACAAGGAAAAAATTGTCGTGGACAAATAGTGTTAAACCTTGTCCTAACAAGGACAAATGAGAATGGTCGGAACGTGTCTGCTCACAGGCTGACAGCAATGTTAAGCAGGTTGCCTACTTCTCGCCGATGCTATCGAGTAGGTAAAGGTTGGAAAAGGTACGCTTTATCGATAGGTAAAGATTTCACGTAAACTGTGACCGAAATTTACTGTAAAATCAACATGGCAACTGTAAAAAACAAATACATATTATCGGACTCGATAATGAAAGAAAGAAGTTTAATAAAAAATATTGTGTTACATTGAATAATTGTTAAGTTTTGTTAAAATGTATTTTTCTCAGTACAATAAATAAATATAATTTCATCTAGATTTTTTGTTTTATACAACAGCTGCTAGTGTCAAGTTTAATCTTTAAACTTGAGTACATGTGGGTCACAACATTCGAATTATTTGCAAACTAAAATTTCAGTGTAGAGAACTTTTGGGTTTAATAACAATCGCTCCACATCCGGAATGCAACATGTTAAATAATCAAATATTTAAGCTTCAACGAACTGAAATTTTCCAACAAATGAAATGAGCCGTGTATAGTTTTCCACTGTTATACATGTAACATTGTGTGTTGAAATAAAAAAAAAATGTGTTCGAAACGCATGTTTTATTTTTGTAAATTTATGTGTTTAAACTGATTTGTATTGACAGTTTGCGGGAGTATATTTAGTTTTAATTGACAACTTTGTTTATATTTCAAAGTAGTGGGAAAGTAATATTATTTGCTATTATTATTCCTGTTAATGTACAATGTAGCTCTTTCTCCTTGTTATTCGACAAACAAGTTGTTACTGGTTCGTTCACTTACATAATATTCACTAAAGCCTAGAAGGCAACTATATAACATGCCCTATTAATACATTGGCTTTGTATGAAATGCAGTTTACATTATTTTTTCCACTGAGATGTGCATCTTATGTAGAGTTTAACTTGATGTACGCAAATAAAGAATTGAATAAAATAATATTGAGTTTATTTATTAAACCTTCATATATTTATAATGCCCCTTAAGAGCTGTAATGTTTTTATACTAGTTTTTTTTAGAAATAATATATGTGTGTATTCATTGTATGCAGGAATATTTGCCACGGGTATATTAGTATAATTTATGAGAGGTAAATTAGTAAATCAATGTTATATGTTTGTCTATATTAATGAAACTCTAACAGCAGAATATAACATGATATTCTTCCATAAGTACGGGGATACTAGCATGTTATAGCTCGGTTATCTGGGATATCAAGGTATAGGTGTAGCAATAAAGTCCTTTTGCACAGCTGTCGGTCCAGAATAAACCGGTATCACCAGTTTATTGTGGAAAATATCTTTACTTTTATCGTACAACCCGTTAACATTAAATCACAGTCCAGTCACGTGCTCATATTATCATATATTTAAATAAAATTAAAATATTAATTTAGTATAAGTAAGAATTAATCTTTAAATATGAAATCTTGTGTTTGGTGATACTTTGTTGTGAAGTATACTAATTATAAACACTAAAGCAATATACTAAAAGATCTGATGCGAAGAATTTGCAAGAAGACATTTAATAAATGCAGATTCATTGAAAATAAACAAACGTATAATTCGTATTTGCATGTAAATACGAATAGTCTTTCAAGGAATATACAATTTGACTACATCTGCCGGAAATAATTTAATCACGGTTGCTGTTTCCTTTGTTGAATGCATGTCCACTTGCATGTAAACGTGCCGGTAAACAAATAAGTCAGAGAAGGATTTGAGTACGAATCTAGAGCATGAAAATAGTTAGAATATACGGATGGAACTGTGAAAGTTTAGTTTATACTGGTAACGTTCAAAATTTGCAAAACAAACTATGTATGTCTTCATCAAACGATTACATTACAGCATAACTCTCTGCACTGCAGTAATATAGCAACGTTTTGTAGTTGAAAATTGTTTCTCTTGTACATGTTTGTAGGATTTCCACAAAAACGATCTATGTCTGCAAACAGAGAGAATACTTTTCTATAAAACTCATTATTTATCTATTAATTAATTACCTCGGCTCCAATTGACAAATATGATTAAATTTATGCACTAGTGATAGTGACAGCAATCATTTCTGTGAGTGAAATGTATCAATGAAAATCGATATTTCATCTGTGAGAAATAAGACAAGTTTACAATAGTTTGTATTGTGTGATATGAATAAGGTAATAATAATCTAATCTAGAGCAATAGTGTTCAAGAGAAGCCAGAAGCTATACACATAGTTGTCACGTATTTGTAACTGCATCTTTCATTCAAGCAAACGATCTTCTTATCGCGGGATAAAAATCGAATGGTGCATCGTGGCACCATTACAAAAGACGTATTTTATTTTCTTATGAAAGCTGTTTTTCCTACGTGTCACGTAGAGTTTGACACGGTTACAGAATTTATTTGACAGTTCTTGTCATTGTTGTTTGTTTCATTCGTAAAGTGTTTCACTGCAAAAAACGCGGATATAAGTTTTGTACCAAAATTATTTTTCATTTTCAGCAAAATGAATGTTTTTCCTTTCGTAGTTTTATGATAAATGTTTGTTTGTTGTAAATAATTACAATACTTGTATAATAGATTGGCAGCAATAGTTTGCACATATTTGTTCATTAGTATGGAACACAATTAATGGATTCATTAGATTGAAATAATTTAACCATCATAATATTGTTTCATTTATACATTTTTAATAAACGCGGATAAGATGTTTCGTTCATTTTCCAGTTTAGCTTTGTTCCGTGAAATATTAAATTTATATAGCTTTGGAAGTTCTTCATGTAAATTAAGGCAACTGTTTTATTTGTTTCGCTGTCGGCAAGTAATTTATATATTTGCATAAAGGAACCGATTGCTTAATTTATATCAAGTACATTCATTATACATCTCGTCTTGCCACTGTATTTATGAGAAGTATTCAGAATTAGAAATTGAGGAATATTATTGTTATGGGGTTTAGATTACAGAATAATATTTTTCCTATTATAATTATAGGAAGGTTGTTGTAAAACACTGAAGTATCTGTTCGTATGATGTCCTATGACACAATTTTCCAAATATAAACTAATATAATAGTTATTATAATATTAAAATTATTTAAGAGAATTGTTTATTGATAAAATTAGATTTCGCAAATCTTAGTTGAAAATAAAAATTTTATGTTGATAATAAATACTGTACATGCATATATGGAGATAGTAAAACTTATTGAAAACTTTATCTGGATAGTCTTTATAAGTCTAATAACTTATGGAAAGCGCAGTTGATATATATGTTTCTTTTATTGATACTATATTGTTTTTGTGAATATACAAATCAGTTCACTGAAATAAACGATAGTAAAATAACAATATGTCATTGCCAACACCTCTTTATACTTCTAGTAGTAACATAACTATATTTTATATTCGTAGAAGAAAACATTCCGGAATAAAAATATCATAATAATGACAGGTGAAAATTACGGGATGACACGTAGCAACATAAAAATGGTTGCGTAAACACCGAGATAACGAAAACTGAAGATACTCGTCGGCGTTTACTTGGGATATAAAATCCCACGGAGACCGTTCGTAAAGAAAAAGTGTCAAGACCGGCTCAGACGCGCGAACACTTCGGGAAAAACGAGATTCTGCTGCCAGTGACGTAGTTTTCCCTCCACTTTTAATAAACACCGGCTGTTTCTTCTTTTTATATAGGAAACACGAACTGATTTTTATAATATACTCTAAAGTAAATTCATTCTCTTCTCACTGAAGTACACACTGGCATTTGTGAAAAAACGATGCATGGACCTTCAAGAATTCATGATAAAAGAAAAATTAATAATGATAAAATTTCAAAAAATAAATATTAAATGGTAAATCTGTGCTGTAGAAAAAAAATTTTATGTAAATTACCAATTATAACAGGATCAAAATATGAAATTTTGTTAGACTGTAATTTACTCAGATCCATTATATTAGTAACGAATTTGTGTAATTTAAAATCGATGAAAACGTTTCATTAAAAAAATTGTACATACAAATTTTTACACGAATAGACTTTTTTGTGTTACACATGACTGGCCTGTGAGTATGTAGAGGTATAACAATGCGAATAATATAAGGTTTCCCTGGTTTCCTAAATAAATTGGTAACCATTCATGGTTGTTTGGCCTAATGAAGTAGATTCAACAGAACGGAATAAATGTGGAAACCTGCCGAACGTTTTTCGAAAGGTAATGATTTGGCCCGGCCCCCAATAGCATCAATACATTCTCGTTAGACTTCAGCGGACATGGAATGACTGGGTAACCTTATTTATATTTTCCTAATTTACTTCTTACAAATAAACGTACCCTTACGTAAGGGCCTTCCAAGCATCCTAATTTGTATTAGACTTTAACATGGTCTAATAAAATGAAATGAAATAATTTGGTTGTTGTTTTAGTATGTCGTTAAATAGAAATTACAAATTTTACATTAAAGTTGTTTTATGATCGCCTCTGAGTGTTATTATTCGTTTCTGAACGACTACAGATAAATGAACGTTGTTCTATACATATATTTTTTTAATTCGATAAAAAAACCTGAAAATATTTCTTTGATCTAATTCAAATGTAGATTTAACTATTTCATTTAATTCATATACGCTTGGTAAAAAATAATAAAATATTTCACGCAGTTTAAATTGAAGAAACGAATAAACATTCGTAATAAATACTGAATAATATGGGAGACTGTTATTATTTTTTAGACTATGGTGAAATTTGGTAAACAGTGAAATGTTGTTATGAAACATAAGTTTAAATTACTTTGGAATATGTTTGTGAAAATGGAATGTACCTGAAAAGCATGGTTATTTACTTTGACAAATTTATCGTGAACATTCGCACGCGAATTGCTAGAACATGCATGCACGTAATACAAGTAAATTCTGCGAAAACCTTAAATGTAATTACAATTCGGAAACTCAGAACTGGAACCGTGTTCGTGTAATTATCATGACTTGCAATTCAAATTAATACATAAGCATATGGCAGGTTTACTCAATATCGAGATATTACACGTACAACTCTAGTACAGTTTCACCAAATTGGAAATCTGAAAGATTCATATTCCGCTGAAGCAGAAATGTTTTTTACTACTACTAATTCAGATGTACGCAACTGAAATGAAGGAAAATTAAATTAGAATATGATGAAAATTAAAGCAGGAAAACTGGTCCACAGGGGCATATATGCAAGGTGACATTATAAACACATTATTTATTTAGTAAATATTATTATTTGATATTAAACAATTTTGTTTCATTTTGTCTGATTATGTTTTTATATTATGTTCAATAATAAGTATAAATATAATAAAAACACGAACTAGTGTAATGTAGTAAACGTATAATAGGTTTAATGGAAGAAAATACGTTTACAGATATGTCACAGGTCAATTAATGTCAAGTAAGGGAGCGTTACAATGTAACATCTTGTTTATAATTTGGGGTGTTCATAAAGCGCTAATGATCTGTAAATATTTCATGCAGTAAATTTTATAAACTGTAATGTTTGTAGAAGTAAGAGCTTCTTGCAAGCAGTAAAACGTCTTTATATCGTTAAGGTACATTGGTGTAATAAATTTTCTAGATTTATTTTCCACTGGGCAATTTATTGCTTTTCCCAAAGCAATAACATAAAAATACAATGAAGATACGTAACTGGAACTAAAATGTTACACTGACCACAACAATAAATGATATTTCAAATATCATTTATTCATACAATTTGTATAATATTTCATGTGTGTTCAGTTCAGTCTAAGTATATTGTGATCTACAATTGTCACAGATATATAACTCCGTACACTCAACGATCTATTCTACAACAAAGCCCACAATATTGCTACAAAAATAACAGTATTTCTTTTAATCGCATATTCTGTTTTGTCGGCCCTTTGTGAAATTCAAAAGAATTTTCATTAAAATTCCACGAGTCTGTACACTACAACAAATTCATGTCGACAAATACAAATGGACATCGAAATACGGCTTCTGTTAATTACATTGTACTACAACGCCGCTTTTTTTTTTAATCCGATCCATTCTCACTTTGTTAATTTAACCATTGTAATCTATTTATAGGCGAGAAGAGAATGATATATTCAAATGTTGCTTTCCATTTCAGCGCCGTACAAAACGAAAAAGTGATATCGTTGTATTTATTTTCTTTGTGCCGACTACTTGAACTTTGATATTTAGTTTGTTTAATTCGTAACGGATACTGATACATAATTCTGTTATTTGTCTCGGTAATATATGTGTATGTACATACGAACAATTGTACGCTTATGTACAGGTTGATAACTCCTGTGTTAGTCAGTTGAACAGGAGGATAACGTGATTAATGCAACTGTTGGCATTGATTGTCCAAAACCGATCGGAAACAGTAGCAGCTGCAAAACGTTAAATTTGTTGTGATAATTCGGTCGGGCGAGTGAAGTTGTGGCGGGGCTGAAGTAGCATTTGAAATTTGCCACAATTAGTAGCAACCGATGGATGCACAGTGCTTGATTCCGTGTAACTCGCAGTCAGTTGTCATTGACAGCGGGTCACCCACAAAATCCATAGTACACACGATCAAAAGGAAACCTTCGTGTACAAATGAACGTGAATTCAATGTTATTTCAAATCATGAATGATTTTACTATTGATTTTAAAACATAGCTATATATTTTTTATCGATGAGATTAAAGTATACAAATCGAGATCATTTCCAAAGAGCGCTTGAATTTTAAATATGAAATTCAAAGTTTTAATCTTGAGAAGGGGGACGCTTTGATGTAAAACAAAAGTAGCTTGTTACGGGTATTAAATCTTCGGTTGAAGAAACTTGCAAAGTAACTTATAACGCACAGCTGAGATGGGGCGATGAGGTTTCAGACTGTATGTTTCATTGAGTCTGGTTCTAATGGCATACAATTGTTATACAGCACAAGGACATGCGACAAATAAAGAATTTTAGAAGAGAATTAAATTTATTTACTCTTTTCCTCCGAAATATCATTGTTTTCCTTCCAAAGAAAAGGCCCCGCAAACTTTTAATGGCCTATAATGCAAATGGATTTGTGAAAATATTTTCTATTCTATGAAGCATTCATTCCTTATTTGTTCTTTATGTTTCAGTTTTAAATAAAATTTATAACAAGCAAAACTGAAATACTTTAACTTATGTAAAGTTCAGCAGCACATACTTGTATTTAATTAGTGTGACAGTGCAAATGTTTCTATTATGTTCCGGGTAGGTCCTGGATTATTCGACGCCTCCTCTCGCGTGGAGGCGGAAACTAAAACTAACTTTGACTAATTATAATTTTCAGACATATATACAAATGTTTACCTGTAAGATAGCTGTTCACCGTAAAGTAATAATTACGATTAGGTATCGTGTTTTAGTGTTTGACAAGTAAGAATATGTTGTTGACAGTTATAACTTATCAACTAAATCAATAAACGTAACAGTGACTGTATCAATACTTGAAGTAAATATAAGCTTTTCCTTCAAATTAGGAAAGGACTTCTAGGTAACGACAGGAATACTGGAGAAGTATTATTTACATTGTACATATATATATATATAT
>JAGJTL010000039.1:3939175-3955006 GCA_022063505.1 Calosoma granatense
TATTCCAACATTTGGCACCCCCTAATTCGGCATCAGGTTGTTTATAATTGAAGTAAATTGTATCGTTAGGAATGAAGGGTGAAATGTTTGTATAGAGAGTGTTAATATCATGTTGAAATATCTGTGGGTGTTCAACGCCCTAGATAATCTGCGGAAAGTTAATGAGACGTGTGGCACGGAAACAGGATATTTTCCGATCGGTCGGTACTTGAAAGTGTGTGTGTGGATGCGTTTATAAAATGGCTTCTAGTCACTATACAGGATTACTGAAACCCAGGAGGAAAGTATACCATTACTGGTGAAATCCTGTTTTAGTTAAAGCCTTGTGGGATGTGCATGTACGGATATCAAATCTCCCTGAGCTCTAGCTTCAAATTTATTTGGTTACATTTCGCTTAACACGCGTGTATACATCTAAATCGACGCAGGATCTTCAGCAAATCAGATTTCGTTTTCCTCACAATATGTAAACTCGTCTAAAGTAAACAATCATACGAAGCCTAGGTTCAATGTAAAGCTATGTGTTCGTATATCTGAAGAAATAATTCTTAAACTCAAATTCAAAACTACAAAATAAAATCAAAATGAATGAGAAAACCGAAACAGATACTATTATATGTACCTTTGTATGTGTAATGATGGAATTCATGTATTTGTGAGATTAAAAGTAAAATTAGTGAAATTTGTAGTTTGAATGTGACATTCTTCGTATGTATATATTTCAGACATCGTTGATCTCATGAATTCCTTCAGAACATTCTTTGTAACATTACACTGCTTGTATTCCATCACATTCCTTGTCAGTACAACAATTTTCCTGGAACATTCGTTCTGACAGTGTAGTACTTTCATGTAGATATTGTACACTCGCACCGAAATGTATTCCGTGTTCTCACACTAATAAGAAATGTCGTATTCACTATATATCTTGATGAACTCATGACAAAGTAGCTAGTAATATATACTCGTAGATAGAACGATTTCTGTACATTTTTACGAATAAAACTCTACACATTATTTTCGTGTATATAATATAGTTTGTTATTTAGGGATTATAGAAGTTATATTAGAATATCCAGATATTGTTTAATTGTAACAATAAAGTTAAATAAATACAGAATCCGATAGTTGCAATTTAGATAAATAATAATTATACTGTACGTAGAGTTTTATTTGATTAATATAGCAATTTTGCTAATAAAATTCATTATTTTCTTTTTGTAAAATTTTAAATCAATTTGTATATATATTCTGGTTGTGTTATAATTAAAAATCAAAATTTGTGAATACGTATAAATATCTGATACACAAACATGGAAAATGTTAAAATTGTTCGAGTTTCGGTAACATGTATTTATAAATTAAATTAGCTCTCTGTAGAATGATTGCGTCTTCAGTGTTTGTAATAAATGAAGACCGTACAAATGGGAGCATAAATTACGGTTTCCATTTGTATAGGGGGTTGTTTGTATGATGTACTGAGGTAGAGCAGGTAGAATGAGTCTGTCTGAAATTCCAGTTGGTCAATAATTAGAGTTCCCGACACGAGGACCAGTTCGCAGTGCGTTAAATTCCCATGAGAGTAAACCTTTTCATCCCAGCGTTAGGAAAGGTTCAGAATGCTACACACATGTTCTCTATTTCTGTCACAAAAGCACATCCGATCAAGTCACCTCCGGTTCTTGATCTCACCATCACGATTCAGCGCAAATATTGCGCAGGAAACACGCTGTTACCGGCGACGTATTCTGCAGAAGTCTTCCAGCAACGTCCTTTCTCTCTCTCGCACATCGTATTTAAGTGTATTAGTTCTTATTTTCTGAATAAGACTGAAATTTACCTTGATGAGAATGTATAACATAATTAATTACATCAAATTTCATCAATTTATGACTGATAATATATGAGCTTTCAAATTTTGCTGACATATTTCCAATAATTTATTTCCATATACACATAATATAAATAAAATGAAATTCCAGTATATCCATAATGAACTACATGATTTGGAAATATGATTTAGTAATACACAATTATATTCTGGGAAGTAATTGTGCGTTTCTGATTTAATAAGTATCTCATTAAATATTGATATTGGACGGAATATGAACGTACAGCAGCGCGATGAATCAATTTGTGATAAAAGAAAAAATATTCGACGAAAGTTGAATGTGTAGGCTGATAAGTAAGAGCTGAAAGTCAAACAGGAGAAGCAGAAGAAGAAGAAAGAATAATAATAAGAAGAAGCAGAAGATGGTGGGAGTGTGGTGGGACGGGAGGAGAAGTTGTAAGAGAGAATGTACGCGGAGGTCGAGAGTATGGTGGTTTTAATAATACCGTTTCATTCACCAATCGCTAGCGTCGATAGCTGAATGTATGTTTTCATTTGTTACTGCCGCCTTGATGGATCCGAACTTAAATTACAATCCGTTGAAAGAGACAAAAACCCAACAAATCTTTTCTTGCAGCATGTAATCAGACGACTCGTGTCGCTGTATGCGGGTCGGATGAGAGCAAGTAATTGATGCTAGTCTTTCTTTCTTTCCATGCAAGATTTACGTTGTCTCTCGCCGCGTTTACATCCTATCATTATACGAACTATTAGTCTTCGCCTATACGTAACCCGTGTTGGGATAATGACGGACCATTTGTACAAATACGTACATACATATACATCAGTACCATGCTTATCCAGAGTTGCTACTAGGCGTGATGGAGTCATGAAGCAACATGTATGAGAGAAAGTTGGTTGTTCTTTGGAATTGTGACTTTTTGCAATGAATTATTTCGGTAACTATGCTAATAGTCAACTTCAATGCATTCACACATTCTTTCACGACAAGTAAAATCTTAATCCCTTCATCTACCTGTCAATACAATTAGGGTAGACATTTTTTCAGTGGAATTCACAGTAAAGTCACGCGACATGCAGACCTCCTCGGAGAGTTGAGGCCTCGGAACGGAACTAGAGTGGATAGAGTCCGATAAAGCTCCGGAGACATTCTTCGAACTGGTGCTCGTGACAAGACACGAGAGTCATATGCTATGACCTCGACGTCCGACTCGCGTGGTTCAGTTCGACGCTGTGACGTTCAGCGTCGCGTATTTACATGCGTACGTCATGAATTTAAATGACGAACACCCAACGTGATGAAATTTCTGATTTTCTTCTACGAAACAGGAAAAGAAAAATAGGAACAGGTACATGACTGCGAGGCCTGATCTTCAATATCATTCCTGAGCTGATATAGATCTATAGCTTGGCTGTTGACAAAGAAGCGACTGCTGTCCTTTGAGTGAGCAATATATTTTTTCCAAAGAGTAGTAAAGCGAGACAAGGTATATATTCTCTTTATTGTATAAATGAATTGATGGAAATGTTATGTAGGTAGAAGCGTGCTTTCGGAAATATTGTTCCTCTGACGAAATAACGACTATCTGGAAATCAATTTATTCCTGAATAAATAAATATGAAACTGATTATAAATATACTGTTTTGAATTTTATTGATCTGGAACACTGCTGAAAAGAAATTGCAGAATCAGAAGTATTAGATATAGAAGTAGAATTTAAATTCTTAAGCATTACATAATATATTTTTACATGTATATAGTTATGTAAAAATATTTCAAAATGTAATACTACTTTCGTTGATACTGTATTTATAATTATTACACAACAAAGAATAAATTTTATAATTTAGTATATTATTACATTTATTGTTTGGAAATTGAGAATATGAAATATATGAAATTGGATACTTTACCAATAATTTTATTGTTATGTGTAATATAATAATATAATTCAGGACAGTACTATGACTATAGTATTATGTTGTAAATTGTGCATTCTGTGTAAATGCAGAGATGTACAGACGGACAGCAAGTACTGCGGGAGGTATTGTTTGTTTAAGTTGTAATCAGTTTCAGGACCATTATCCCATTTATCAGAGTCCTTACATTTGTGCGTTCTAATTGCCAGCCATTGTACGCTGTGTAGCTAGAAATGGTTTTGATAGTGCGAGTAATACTGCTGTATGGAGTGTAGAAATTCAATTCACTTCCATTAGGCTGATACATCGATATACACGAATATTCGTACTTCAGATAAAGCTATTTCTAATTTCATTAGTATTTAACGATATATACAAATATTGTTCGGGTATAGAAATTTATTTCTGGAGCAAATGTCATCTGGTCTGAGTTTATAAAAACATTTACACATCATTCGATGAAGACACGTTAGAAGGTCAGTTCCTTTGATGTCGGTGAATTTGTGCGAAGTGTCCAAGGATTGTCGATAACATGAAGTAGGCGCAAGCGAGGCCGACACACAGACACACGTCCACGTATATAGATAGATATATCTATAACATACAGATAGATATATGAGCGCGTAGCAGCTAGAACGGTTACGGGAGGCGTACTGTTTGTGACAAGGTCTCTGATATACCCTGGCGATATTTTCCATTCGATTAATCAAACGGAGCCCTGGTCCGAGTGCCTTTTGTCGTCCATGGTTCTGTATTAATAGCCACTCACTCGCTACCCTGCACATCGCCATCAGCGTTGCTCTGAAAGCATCACACCACCACACCCATCTCTCTGTAATACTTCAACTCCAACCCCTCACCATCTACCAATTCGAAGCGATTTTCATTCGTACCGCGGCATGTACCGATGTGTGCGTGTATTATGTTGTTTTGTGTTGGAACAGCAAACAGAACACTACGGTTAACTTGATTTCATTAGTAAAAAAGTACAAAAAAATACATGCAGGTATCTTTTTAACAAAAAAAAGTATTTCCAATATGTTTGTCGGCGGTAACGAAATGTATACATGAAACTAACAAAAAAGGTTAAAATTGCTTGTGTTGCATTGTAAAGGCAATATTGTATTGTACTTTTTTCGTTGTATAATTATTGGAATCCATTAGTAAATATCAATACGTTAATATACCTACATAGAATGAGAATAAAAAACTTGTCTCGTGTATATAAAACATTAATTGGATAATGATTATTCTTTTCTGTTGTAAAGTTTTTCATTTCAAATGTCAGCATGCTTAATTAATATCGCCAGCAAAAAGCAGCCAAGAACGGATGCTAGGGCAGAAGAAGTAAGAAAATATATTTCACTCGAATTATTTTTTATTCATAGGCATTTTTTTAATATTCAATACTTAAAAACGATATTAACTTGTTTTTTTCCAGCCCATTGTATAAATTATTCATTACTCTGAGAAATTCAATTGAAAATATAATGTTGAGATTTTATTTTTTCAAGCTACGAATATAGAAAGTTATAGCATGAAATTTATATTCAGCTGTGTATTTATTTTTCCAATAGCCAAATTTATTATTAATTTATTAAATGTTAAATACTACAGTTTATAAAGAAGGTAAATTTCTTCGTTATGAAAGGAAGATTATACTAACGGAAAGTATATTTTAACTTTGTTAAAGGAACACAAATAAAAAGAATATTACGTTGAATAAAATTCTTGAATACAAAGTGTTGTCTGTATTTTCAAATGATTTATTGCATTTCTGTACAAAATAAACGTGGTACTTACAGTTTCGTACTCTACAATACTTGTATATAACGAGTATTTCCGCTTTCTTCAACAATTTCAAGTATTTTTAATAGAATCATTTGTATCGTTGCCGTTTGCATATTTTGCTACTTGTATATCAAACAGCGATTACTTTTCTACCCGCATACTAAATGGTTATTATTTACATTCTTTTTAATCTTGCCGTTTCTTTGTCAATGTTTTGCCGAGTGCAGTTGACAATTCATGAATGAGTTCAGCGGAAAACATGGAAATTTTACTTTTATTTAAGAGTATTCTACGTTCATGCCGTTATAGGCATGTTATAAAGAGTACACGGCCGGATGAAAAATCTACTTGACTGAATACAGAGAGACGCAAAGCACTACACAAAATTAAAACCGGAGATATATTCGACAATTTTTTAACTAAATCTTACTAATGATGGCCATAAGCTACCGTTTTTTTTGTGTGGATAATTTATGAAGACATTATAAAAAGCTTTTCCCTGATTTTATACGAATATAAAAGTCTACATTTAGCTTCCCAACGTACATGCGTAATTAAATAGTGCTTTGCATATAATGGCTGACGATAAATATAGTAAATGTATACATCAACTGATGATTACTTACAATTGAACTTTGTTTACAGGTATTAAAACCTTTTGAAGAATTCATAACTATAATCAGATTTGAACATTTGGCATTATTTAAATGTATAATGAATAATAAGTACTGTTTGAATTGTTACTACTAAACATTTTAATTAATTTCTATAAGTATAAAGAAATTTCGAATAATTTTCACATGAATAGGTTTAATAGAGTTTGATGAAATATCAATAATCAATTGAGAGGATTTGTGCAACATGTTCTTCACTTATTGAATAATAGCATGTTCCCATGGCAATAGTATGGAGTACACACTTGAATTGATTATTGTTTGTTTGGACCAAGTAGTTTACGCAAGCAGTACAATTATTTCAGATACAAGACAAACATTCGTATGGTACATGGTACAGAGTATTAATCAATTTTGCTAATAGATTCGGTGGTTTCCTTATCGTGTAAGGCTAGGATACTTGAGATATATTAATAGTCCTTTGTGGCAATAATTCTGAACACTAAATTTTCTATTAAATATGTACAGCTTTCTATTTCCCCTAATGGATGTATAATTAACGATTTGCTAATACGTGCTCTAAGAGCAGTCAGCGTATTCCTTGTATAAATTGATTTTAACATGATCAAGTTGAACAAAGTTCATATGCATATATATAGATTCTCAGCTAGATAAATTTAGTGTTCAAGGAATATGTACGTATATTTAGCGTGTAGTGCATAGTTTAGCTGTGACATATCCATTTGGATAGTGATAAACTAGACAGTTATCATCTAAACGTGACATTATCTCCAAATTTTAGTACGTTTCAATTTGCGTTATGGCTGTACACTAGTTAACACGATGCACCCATTGCTAATTCATCTATATAACTAATTATAGTCATAACTATGGTATGAATAATTCACCTGAACACATAGGTTATAGAAAACCACCTATATTTGTTAATATTATTTTCTATATTCAATTTCCTACTGTCAGATTATAAATAATTTTGACTAAATTAAAAGTTAGAATGTCAGAAGATTATCATTAACTCTTGATTTTGATTTCTTAATATCTTACTAATGAATTTATGTTAATTAAAATGTTACAAATTAGGAGAATAAATCATCACGTAGTAAATTATTCATATACTGCTTGATGTATGATTAAATGTTTGGTTTATGTGGACAGATAAAATTAATTATACAATTTGACAAAGAATTATGATTGACATGTTTCATTCATAATCTTTTATTGTTCCACACATACATATAACAGTGTATGGAGTTATGTACTTATATATGTACATTCAAGCACATATATAAATGCAGATATCGCATACTGTTTTCTAAATACACAAATCTACTCTCTCTCTCCATACAAGCGGAGCGGCCAGGGCAGAGATATAGCCTGAGCGCATATGAATGGAGAACAATATATATGTAGAACGCGGCGGGCGATCCACTGTTGGACGGGAAGTATTCGCGCTCTGTAAATTCACGGTGTGGAATTGACATAAAGTACAGCAATATGAGACTGTAAATATCCTACTAACAATAAATACGGTAGCAGGGCTAAAGTAAATAAATAACAAGACACTATATATCAAGCAACCGTCGACAACCGATGTGGGATTGGGGAACTGCGAGAACAGATAATATGAAATACGACGAGTGAACGGGTAGGTGAGCGCGAGAGAGTGCGCACGCAGAAGACTGAGCACCCGGAAACACTCTGTACTGTTGTCAGATAGCGCTATGCTCGTCCCCTGAACAAGAGGAAACCGCAACGTGGACGGAACGCAGGTGCCCACGAAACACAAGCTGAGCTAAACGCAATTTTAAAACACGGTTTAGTAGAAGAAAAAAGTTCTGCGTACGCTTTCACACTTTCACGCCGGTTAAGTTACCGTTAAGTTAAATGCAAATATTTGGAAGCGAAATTGGGTTTAATTTTTATTTTTTTCGAAGTATGTACTGTAGCTATACTAGATGGTGTTTGAAGGGGGAGTACAAGTGAAAATAAGCAATGACAATGAGGACTTTTTTGATAGTAGAAAAACTTTTACAAAATTAAGTCCCTACATTTTCCAGTTGGTTATTAACAAAATTAATATTTACAAACATTTCTGAGAAATTGGTATTGATTTAGCGATACATCGTTTCACTTTCATAAAAAGTAAGTAATGAACTTAATTTAGCGTTATAATTAACTTGGAAATATGTTCAGTTTTAATTTAGAAATTTTATATTTTCTAAAAATTATTTCTTTTGACCATAATTAATATTGTCAGTTCATTAAGTTATTCAAAGCAATTAACATTTATATTTCAAATCGAATTCAAACTGAAATTACTATTGCACATATCTTTATTAGAAGCGATAAAAAAGAGTATTTTTTTCACGCATTACGATGGTGTAAAGAGCAAAACACAAGTGTCGTGTTTTAGAAAATAAAGCGGTTTGAAACATTGAAACGGAAAGGTTTATTCAAAATATTTTCATTCAAAACTTTCTTTTCAGCTATATAAAAAGGTAAATTTTTCCAATTTACCAACGTTCTATGTTTTCAAATAATAAATTTAGCAAATGAGGGACTCACATATGGACCGTCTGCATGAGTAAATACAGTTCTTTCACATTAGACTTATTTTTTCTCCAACCAGGAATATTCTGGGGCACAATTTAACATGAATATAATTATTTTTTTCATGAAAAGTACTCAACATACGTGAAATTAAAATTCCTTTTGAAGAATATATTTACTAAATAAGACATAATAGAAAAAACCTTAAATAAAGCTTATGTTTTGTTGATTAAACTTTTAGAATTTCGCGACTTGAATTATAAAATAATATATACTGTGAATTGGTCTTGCTAATGCACAGAAATTCGTATATAGCGTTTATGTATTTTGTTAACTAATATACAACATTTTATAGTACAGGTACGAATATATTCGTGTATCTTGTCGTTTTCAGGTTATGTACGTTCGATATATACAACTTTTACGACAGACAACTGTCAACATTAAATTCAGTTTGTGATGACAGCATGGAAGCTAGTAATCTCCATCCAGGATGTCCAGGTCTATGAATACTGTAGCAAGGAAGTCATATTTACGTGACAGCACTAGAGCAGGCAGCGACGAGGTGAGCCACGTTCAGTCTGTAGGCACCGCGCCGGTGAATTCCAATTCCATCTGCAAATAGTGCACTACTGAACATTGCGCACGTGCGCTCGCATACCCGTTCTGTTGTACGTTACCACTATATTTAAAACGTGAAGCCATTGCTTTACGGTGCAACTTCTACTGTCACCTTATAGCCACGTGGTTTCTAAGTTATACACTGAGACAAGGAACAAAAAAATGAATGCTTGTTATAAGATATTATGCATGGATTTTTAGATGCAAGGGCAATAGTACATTATGGGAGGTATGTCAAGTAATAATTCTTTAATATTAAATTGAAAAAAACGTGAAACAAATCCGATTAAATGTCAAGCAAATGTACCGAATACGGATGTTAGTTCAAAATGTGTGTCGTTAGTGCAACTAGGCTAATGGATAAAACATAGTGATAAAATGAATTATGAATGTATTTATAATATATTGACATAGTCAGCATCGAGGGAGCAATCTTAATTACCAAGTTCTTATTAGTTACATAAAATAAAGTTAGAGACAGTGTAATTTATCGAATCAAGATTAGCCCAAAGCAACAAGTAAACATTAATTAATGATTGCTTGGTTTTAAAGAAAAAGCCATGCAGAGCAGGAGGAGCTTGTGACTTGTAGGGAAAATCAATAGATGGCATTAGAGTCGGGCAGGCAACTGGCGAAGGTTCTGGGTCCGCGGAGTGCAGACGATCAGCCGTTTCATGCATTGTAACAATAGTACGTAGGACGATAAATCGGTTTAGCTTGGGAAAGGTAATAGCGATAAATTCGCTTTTCGAATGAGGACATTCAGACATTTCACTAACTTTGTTCATTAATTAGTACGGATTCGTAACTTTGGCCGATTCATATCTTTACTGCAACGATAGCTTTATTGCCGCATTGGTTTTGTTTTCGGAAAACTACCGGTAATGTTTGTGGCTTGCGATATTTCACTAGATAATTTTTATAACTTGATTACTTTTCATATTAATGAAATGGTTGAATCTAGATTAAACTGAAATGGAAATAACATTAAGTAGATACTGGATAGTTGCTGCAAATGCAGTATTACATTGTTATATTGCAACATCTGAACAGATTCTCATACCTATTTCTTTTTAAAGTTAAAAATTAAATATTGCTTTTGCTTTTTCGACCAGTTCGGTTTCATTATTTTAACTTTAATCATAGGATTTTAAAAAAGTAATATGATAAAGGTTTTAACAGAAGAACTTTTTGCTCTATGTATATAAATCCATCAACGCAGAATTAAACTGAGTGATGATGCCTCAATAATTTTGTTTAGATCGAATACATTTTGATCCTGTTATATTCGCTGAAATTGTTTTATTTAGTGTATGAATAGAGATATACCGGATATTTCATTCAATAAAAAAAATTCGATACTGCATTATAACACTGGAATACAGAAATATTGAAAAATTTAGCTCTTATAGTTTTTATAGTTTGACCGTATAAAGTTGTATTATGCAATATATTTTTTCTAGTTTATAAAAGAAAGAAAAATAACATTAAACACAAAAGTTTTATTAATTTGTAGCAATATAATATAAATCAGATTAGAAAATGAACACAATAAAAAGCAATGTTTGAGAGAGTATGTTGTGTATTTTGTACTATTTTTGTAATAGTTTTTTCATAATTACTACAAATTTGTTTACACGGCCTGTTATAATTTTGATTACTCTTGCAAATATACAATATACAACTACTGCGAGTGATCTAGTTGATCATTACCACAACAGTTTGTTACAATTTATAACTAACAAAGCATATAGGGAAATTCTTGATTTAGTTACACTAAAGCTCTCAATAATTCATTTTCTTTGCCACTTGCAAAACAACTTGCTATCTCAGTGTGTGCTTTGCGGTTGTATCATAACAAAAAATAAGTAATTAGTAAAATGAATGTGTTATGCCGCAAAGAAGCTTTAATTATTTATAAAGATGTTTAGATGAACATTCTAGTAGACATAGGGAAGTTTTTACAAGTAGTGTTGGAGTAGCTAGCTAGTAGGTCTTCATCATACATACGTAACGCTTAATTATATAGTTAAGCCGATTAGCAACGTGCACGGCGCTATCCTATCTACTATAGCTGGAAGGAACATATGCAGCACGCACAAAACGCTATACAGAACTTTGTATTAATATATCTCTATATGGCACACGTCTATATAAATAGCTTGTGCACAGCGTGTATTTGTTAAGCTTTAGCATTCAGACTGAATGTGTAAATGTAGAGACCTAGTCGGTCCTCAGAATAGTTACGTTCTGTATAGGTATTTATTTCATGTTCAAGAACTCGCACTATTAACTTCGTATTCGGCTGTAATTAATGTTATCGATTTTACGTTGAAATACAGAAATAGTAAATGCCGGGGGAAGTATACGGGAAACAATTAAAATCACTTGTAATTAAAACGTACATATACACAGTATTCGAATGTAATATGTCAGATATTTTAAACGTTTGTAGAAAGAGTCAATTTTTCTAATAAAAATAAACAGAACAATGAAGTTTATATACAATAACGTATTAGAAGAAGTCATTTTATGCTTTTGTTCGGTTGTATATTTTTATAGATAAAGTGTATGCCATACTTATCTACATACAATATATCTACAGTACTTTATATTCGATGCAATATACGTGTAGTTAAACTATAAATGTTCACAGACGGACTGGTTTTGAAATTGATTTTATAATATTGCCTTTGTCCAGTTCGACATACCTATCTATAGTGTACAAGAATAATATTAGTTTATATTATTCTGAGGTATACTGTACGATAATGAATTTCATATACATTGCGTGTATGAAATTATACGAGTATAACGTGCATTTCCGAAGTAATGTAAAATTAAAATCACGTTGACGGGAAATAATTGCATGAATTTTCATTATAAAAAGCTGTGACTGGAGGTAAATTGTATTTCAGTGGTAAATAAAAACAATATTCTAATGTTATAGCATAAGTTTGTTCAGCCGACAAATGTATACCGTCGTACTGGTAGAATAGTAGAAAAGTAATTCCGGATATTTTTGCATAATTTCGAATTTGTAATTCCAGTCACGATTGTCCATAACAAATGTCGGGCTTTAAGGATTTGCCCGGGAGAAAAATAAAATGTAACGATAAAATCCACGTGCGTTCACAATCAAACGATTGGTTTCTTCCTCTTTCAGGAGTACAAAACCAAAGGAACTAGTTTAATTTCTACCTGAATTTCCCACTTGACTAATAACGTATAACAGGCAGATCGGACCTGAAACTCCAGTTTTCATTTTATAATATCGGTAACTAACACTTTGAACCCTTGATGAAGTTTCAATCTTGTTAAAAATACTTACCGCCTACAGCTTTTCAAAGTTAATTAGTGGCATAAGTCATTAATAACGGATTATTCGATAAAAAAATTTAATCTTCAGTATGCGTAAAAATAAATGCTAACTTTTGTTCATTTAATTTATTTATTTATTCAAGCTTTATATATGTGTGTGTTAAGTCTTAAGTAAGTAAGCATATCGTCTAAATATTGATATTATTTGGTATCTCAAAATCTAGAATAATATGAGGTGAGAAATTACAAGTTATAAAAATCGCTTGTTAAAATTATACATATATTTTACATTTTAATATAGCACAGAAAATCTCTAACACTTTTCGTTATAATCCGTAAATTTAACCGGATATATTATCAAAAGTAGCGCATAAGACCTGAGGATATTCAGAGAAAAATGTGAAAGACGTGCAGTGTGAAGTGAAAACTGTTTCATTAAAATCGGATTTTCGCTAAAGTTTCCAGATCAGAGTAACACGTACATACTGTGTTATTAAAACCATGTAATAAAGTTAAGCAATTATGAATTATTAAATATAATGTGAGCGAACTTTCAAAGTATTATGAAAATGTTATGCATGCATATGGCAGATATAATTATTATGTGTTTTAATATATGTGTGTACAATTCAGCTTAGCTGTTTCATTTGTTATTGAGAAATTAATTAATGTGGACACATACACTACTAAATCATTTTGATGAAAATGTAGTATCTACTAAGCTCTGTGATATATGTATATTTTTCTGTTGTACTAATGTAACACAATATTAAAGTATCAGTAATGAGCACATGAATATTTTACGTATATTGATGCATATTGAATCGCCTACCTAGTGGATTATTTATCCTAGCGTGAATGACCAAATCACAATTAAGCAGAGAACTAAAATCAATATCCACAGTAAATTTCAATATCTTAATGAGAATCACGATGGTCGAACTTCATTTGAATAATTGTGATATCGTGACGCGGCTGCACTATATTACAATTGGTGACGATAAGGTTGGAAACCCTTGGGCAATGTGCTGGACAGTTGCTGTGGCAAATCGGAATGGAATGAACACAGTAATTAAAACAAAGGGTGTTTGTACGACGTACGGGAAATTATTTACAGCAAGTTACCTTTTGTTTGTCGGTAAACAGCAAATACAAATACAGGGCCACTTTTCATTATAGAACTCAATAATACTATTACAATTGACCAAGAGAAATAACTGGAGTGGAATGGAACCAATATTGACATGTAAAGATTACCAATTTAGTATTTTGAAATTTACCTACTTGTGATAAATAACAACGAAACCTATTTGTGTTGTTATATTGATATAGATATTTATATATAGATCAGAAATTGATTCAGCATCAAAATAAGGTGGGTGTATCCTTAATTGAATATATCTAAGATACAGCGTTCTCTCCGTATTGATCTTTGCAATTTTTTATAAAATATAATAGAAAGAAAGTTAATAAAAATATTATCTGAAAATTCACTTACTTTTTAAATTAAAAAGGATGAAGTAATATAAAAATAGACGCAGTAACTTAGATGGAATTTATTTGATAAGCCTTTTGTTCATTTTCTAAGGTAGATCTTGACAACGGTATTTATAATTTTGTTAATGGGCATATTTTCAAGTAATTTTCATTTTCTTACAGATAATAAGTATGTACATAAAAAGAAGATGAAAACTGTGATTTAAGCAGGTATGATGGGCGATTTTTGCGAAATGTGTAATTAAAAAGAATTAATTAAAACGTAAGACAACATTTACTTAATTAAAAAAAAGGATGAAGAGAAAATTAAAAATAACGTCTTTGTTATAAATGACAAATTTAAAAAAAATTACAGTTCGTATTTGCCAAATTTACTCCGGTTATAGAAGTATATAAAATGTTATGAATTATTAAAACCAATTGGTTGCATATCTTGTGGTGCGTTACATTCAGTTACGGCATATGTGTTTTATATGTAATAGAAAAGGACAAAAAAGGAGTTATGTATTTTTCTTTATTACTTTCTCAGCTGCTGTTCGGAAAGTATTACATCTTTAGTTTTTATTCCATATTTATAAGATTGTAGGGGTTATGGAACTTTGGAGATAATGTTATACGGCTTGATATTTTCTAAAATGTATTACAGAAACCAAATAATACATGCGTTAATAATTCAATAATTTTGTTATAATTTTCTACTGTCTCAAGTGCGGTACCACAAAATTTTGAGCTTTTATATTATATAATACAAGTGGATTAATTCTCCAATATTCCTCTTGATTAAGCATATATTCGATGAACCAATTACTACTCTAAATATATCTACTTCAAAACACAATTTCGGTATTTTATTTTATACCTACAAAACCGAAGGAATAATAATGACAATATAGTTATATAAATATATTTCATAATAAACCATAGGTGCTGTCCTGGTGTGAGCTGGCAATTCACATGCTACCCTGGATAACTGGGATGTAGTGGGATGTATTTACTGTTTTTAAAGTAAAAATATATTGCTCTTAAATTATACTAATGTATGTCTTTTATATAATTTGCAAACGTCATTTGCTTGTTTCACGGTTCCGTTATTTTTAGGAAATACCGAAGTTTTATATACACAAACATACACAAACAAGTCAGTATTTCGTCCGTTCATAAGAAATATTGTTCAGTATCAAATATTTATATAAGTGTCATCGTAAGATATACAAAGGAACCAATCAAATACAAATATTTAAGTAAAAAATAAATACTACAGTTACGTTACAGTATGTACGTACACATGATGAAGAGAGTTGAGCAATATTAGAAGATGCTTTGAAGACACAGATGTGTCTGAGAAACTCGATAGATATTCATTTCACCTGATTCAGAATTAATCGCAATACAGCTAGCGTACAAATTAATTTCTAATCTGTCTGATAAAATCATGTACGCACGAATTACTAAACGTGCTATAGCTGTACAAAGCACTGCTTTCATACAGCTGCTTTCATCTCGTAAGACGTATATTTTAATTAGCATAGCTAATAAGCAATAATACTTGTATTATGAATATATGGCATGTAACATGAAACAAATAATTTTTTACTAACATTACTCGTATTGGTAGAAGATAGTTTCATCAACATCTAACTCTGT
>JAGJTL010000039.1:3964531-3975632 GCA_022063505.1 Calosoma granatense
GTATTTATATTATGAACATTTATATTATGTTTCTAAAGATAACTAAATAAAATTTACAAAGGGATGTATGTACAAAAAAAGTCATTTATATTTTTAAAGATAAAAGAGAAAAAAGTCTGTACCAGGCGCGAGAGTTAATGTATAGCCATTAAGTAATTAGTAAGCTCAAGTTAAGTGCTGTTTAATTACCGTGCAATTCAAATCCTAAATTTTGTAGCGTTTTTTTTAACCTAGAGGTATGTACATGGATGTTACTGTAATCGCTAGAAATCTCAATATGTTTTCATTTGAAATAAATGTTATAGAGTTACAATATACATACATATATTTTCTACACACCAATTTTAGAATTTCAAATAGGTTTCTAGAAAAACAAATGAAAATGAAAACTCTGGAGTTACAGATTGTGCAAGGGAAAGAGTTATTTGAATTTATTTCACTACAAAATTTACCATTAAATTGAAATATTTTTCTCTAGTAATAAAAATGAATTGACTAATTAAAAATAGTGATAATGAATAAATTGTTAACAAACAAATATAGGACTATGGATGTTAATACCATGTATTCAATAAATCCTACTTTATGGTCACCAGATCTCTAAATATATCAATGTACAGATATCATAACATTTATGGTGATGACATGTATATCGGAATTAATAATTAATATGTAATTATAACGCCGTTTGCAAATGCATGTTTCGTCCGACAAAAATGCAGAACGTAATGATACGGTATTATATATATGTATAACGAATGAAGGTATGATTAAATGCGTGCATATAACATTACTGAATGATAATAATACAATTCTCTAATATTAAAAATATTTCTCGAATATTAACTCAGTCATGAAACAACTGACTGTATTTGTTTCCGAGTATTTGTGACACAGTAAATTTTGGGAACTGATATTTAGTGCAAATTACCGTCAATATTACAAAAATCAATTTTCATGTTAGTTTTCATAATTTTTATATTTTAAAGGACACACACATTTCCATATTATTAAAGTAAAATCGAGTAATCATGTATATCTTCGAAGATACTAGACCTGCAATTATCTAGAATTATTTTAATAAAAGTAAGTGCGTTTTGAGTTCACTCCAGAAAGAGAATAAATTTTTAAAAATCTACTTTCAATAAAATCACAATTTATTATTACCCAAAATAAGTATATACCTGCATATACTAAAAAATATCACGTAATTATATAAAAGTCACTTTGTTGTAATTACAGATGTCGAACTTAATTATCAAGATACTAAAACGTTTTTAATTTATCTGACAAAATTATTAAGTAATATGATTTTAAAAAATTAGAACTTTATCTGATTTTCCTGTACAAAAGACTTCAATTTACTTTTATCAATATAAGAAGTTAGTCAGAAATGTTAAAAATAGGACTCTTGATAAAAGACCTAGCAACGGTCCGTTATTTCTTTTTCTGATTTGTAATGCCATGGATTATTTGCTTCTCAATTACTGAAAAAAGAACAATTTTTATTTTGAGAGTCTATATACATATGTTCCGCCCACATATGTAATATGGAATGTTTGATCATGTATATATGTCAGTCATGGAATTTCAATATATCTCTCTATTTGCCACATTATTATCGATGAAATATACATACATTCGCAATATAGGAACATTCATATTGCATTTTATATTTAGATATTGTATCCAATTTTTAGCACATAACTTTTAGCACAATTTATTGCTACTTTTCTCTTTTATATTTATTATTTTAGCAATGGTAACTGTTATTACATTGAGCAGATAATTCTTATTGCCATATTAAAGAATAGAAGTTTCTAGGTGTACCAAAATAGAAATAAAATATTCGAAAAAGACAAAATGATTGCAACATTAGTGGAATGATATATTCCTTCTATTTTGAAATAATAATGATTATGAGAATTGAACATGGAAACATAGGGACATATACGTATGTATTTAATTTATAACTTACCTGTATACCTCTGTATCACAGCCATCTATCTTCATTTCCACTGACCGACTGACAGCATAGAGTTCATATTCCACATGGATTTTAATCAAAATAAATATTTCCATTTTAGTTACATCATAATGCTTGCTCTACATTATATTAAATAACGTGAATCATGATCGAGTTTAACACAAACAACGTTATGCAACAATAAAACAAATAATTCTTTTCTATTTTATTTTATTCTCACATTGTTATTAACAACAATAGACGGTTGTGAAAATCTAAAATTTTTTAAAATTGCTTTCAAATATTTATTTTATTTACATAGTTTTTTTTTATTAATTTCATGTTGCAAAAGAAAGCAATTTTAAAAAGTATGGAAATAATTGTTTTTCAACTTATATTTATCTAATAAACAAATGTATTAATTGATAACATTTATAATAATTATGCATACATAACAATATAAACAAAGAGGTGAGGTGGTGATGTGGAATTATGCAAATTGCAAATTTGTGATACGTAAAATATTACTACATGCTTTATTTCATAAATAAAACATTTATGGATTTAAACATAGAGTATCAATTAATATTTATACAAAACAAACAGTGGATTATGATATTTTTAACATTACATTCTTGTTTTCTTTCGTTCCATTGTATTTTGTACCTGCATTACAGAGAGAGCAGTATTAACAGAAACAAAAGTGTGATTGTATAATTACTTATTTAAAGAAATATATTATGTTTAAATTTATTATAATATATACATTGATTTGCCAAGTTATAATTCAAATTATTTGAAACATATCGAAATCTAGTTTCGATATTATTTTGTATTATGTATATACAACACTTTTGAATGTGCTTTTACCTTATACATCTAAATTGTGATCAGTATATTCTCCGTTAGTTCACACCAGACTCTTAATAACATTGTATTACATCATGTTACACTGTCCATTTTAAAATGTAATTCATCGGTAAAACTTAATACGTGTTGACTCCTTAATATGTAACGAACTGTTATTGAATAATGTTTCGAAGCACCACATTTTATGCACTTTATGTCTTATAGAACATTCTGTCTATAGAAACACATCACTGCCTGATAGATTCAACATTTAACAGGAATTTAACCCTTCATTCATTCAGTTTTTCAACACTGGATTACAACTATATTACGTGGGTCCATTTACGTAAATTTATTTATAAAAAATTTCACACACAATTTTATATATTCACATTATTTTCAATGACGAAAATTAAAGAAAAATGCAGGAAATTATTTTACTGACTGAAAAAAGAGATAGAACTAATATGTTATTGATATTTCACTTAATTATCGCAGAAAAACTGTATGTTGGAAGTACACGGAACAAATATGAATAATTGAAAAATAAATGTAGTTTATTCATTTTTAAAATAAATTGAAACGATAGCAAACTTCATAAAATTAATTAAATTTGAAATGAAATTATAAAATATATTTACAACAGTGCAGATGACAGAATAAATATCAAAAATATTTGTAGTTATTCGTAGAGCGTGAAACAAATTAATAATATACAATTAAAAAATAACAAAATAATATTGTATAGAAAATAATATATACTCTCATATATGGAATTTATAAAACAAGTAAAACAAATATGATTATAATTAAAAACAATGAAAACAATATAGCAATATAGGCGTATGCAGAGAAATGGTAAATATAAGAGTTTGTTGAAATTTACCCGAGAATTTAATAGAAGAGAAGGGCAATTTATAGGGATTAGGGGCCTGCGAGGGCAACGAGCACGCTCAGCATGCACATGGAGATGGGATACTCCAGTCGAAGTTGCCCCCCGTGCTGCATGGCGGCAGGATGTTCTCCTGTAACAAAAACATCTTATAAATTCTCTGTTCTCTCACACGGGGCAAGTAACTTTAAAGCGAATACATGTAGGATGTATTTCAGTTTACTAACAATTCATAACTTACAGTTTATATAATCGAGACATTTAAAACTCTAAACGGTTATAGCGTCTCTGTACGTATTTGTTTATATTTATGTCACGGAAAACAAAATTTGAAATTATGTACTGTGCTTACTGATATTTTTATAATTCTGCTGATGAATATTGTATACTAGTCCATGTATAATAAATTTTGTAAATTGATATTCATTATTAAAATATATATAATTTAGAACGACGCTGACATTTTCATGTTCATTTTTAACTTTGGAAAAAACGAGAAAAATCAGTTCGCTAGAGAAAATTGAAAATGACAGGAAATTAATAAAAACATCGACTTCTGCTCTTCTGCTGCAAAATAAAATTGCTCTTTAAACATTCAACAATGAAATTTGTATGTCATCGTTTATATACAAAAATGGAGGAATATTAGATTACCAACAAAATAATTACGTATTATGTAACCTGTGAGCAATGGTTGCGTATATGTATATTTCATAATAAATACAGAAACGGCAGACCTCTTTTGTCGAGTTATTATTTACAAATATGTACTTTCATTATAAAATAATATTATGTGTTGCGAGCATAAAAGCAATTAATAATTTCCTTATGCACTGTTACGAATGAATAAGTAAATAAACTAGTTCGCAAGAAATATTGAATTGTGCGGTTAATTTAACACTTAACGACATTTTAATTTAATTATTTACACCAAAAAGCATTCAGTACAGTAATTCGATGTGCAGTCTATAATCATGTATATGGCCATACAATGATTTAGTCGATAACATTTGGTTTGTTCTACTGTGAATATAAAATTTATGCAACTATAAAATTGATGTATCTGCACCGAAATTTGGTACTGATATTTCGCAATAATTCTTGAAATGCACAACAAATTATCCTTAATTTAAACCAAAAGTCAAATGTCACATAAATATAAGAAAGATTTTTCTGTAAACTTATATGTTTGCAAATAATTTATATAACAAAGCAGTACGTAGAAAGATACTTGGGCAAAAGGGATTGTGTGATATATGCGAGATCCCTTTGGCAATCACATTAGTGTTTTGCACTAACAAATATTTGCAAAGAAATAGTAGTACGTAAAACGGGGAAGGCTATATCTCTTACGTAAGTTTATTTTCATATATATCCCAACATGCTTGCGCAGGGGAATTAAATTAGATAGACTGCCACGCCAAAACGGTGTCCTCCAACTTTCTTTAATGCAATCAGACAATCGGAAAAACGGATGCTAGACGCTTTAGAATAATGGAACCCATCCGGAGACGAGGGTAGAGTTTTTTACTCAGCGATATCGTAGTCGGTAACGTTCGAGTGACATCGGCAATTCTCTGTCCGCATTTGAATACATCGAGTGGTTAGTACATACATACATAAGAGCTTCGGTAAATCAAACATTACAGTTACATTAAGTGGTAAATAATTACTTGGGTGTAACAGCTGTTCCCGTGGCCGGGTTATTTGTTTACTGCTCGAGGGCTATCAGTTGCACGTATAATAGGATCAAGGGATACACATCGTCCCACAGTAGATCCTTCTAATGTTGGTAATTTTCTTTCCTCTGTACGCAATAAATCCACTCTAAATTCCTGTGCCTCGTCAGATCTCTTTTGATTTTGCGTGTAGGAGAATATCTGTTCTCCGTGAAAGAAAAGTTTGACTGAGTCGCGATTTCCACGCATTGGTGCTCACTACTTTGTCTTGTTATAAACTTTTACTCATGATGATCTGGGGAAAAAAACTTTCTTCTTGATTTAAGAAGTCACTATTCCGCTGCGGCAACTAGAGACATTCTTAAGTGAAACAATATATTCGTAGTCAAGTTTAGTTTTATATACATATACCTACATATTCCACAGATAGTACTATGTACTTCAATTATTACATTCCTAAAATAGTGTTTTATAGAAAATATAACAAAACACTAAATCTATTTGGAAAAATTCGAAGATAGAATATATATGTTCAACTACGCTATTTGGTTGTCTACATCCATAGAATCTCACGTCGACATCACATTGATTTCTTACAGACAAAACCTCGCAAATAGAGGATTTACATGGAAATAGAAACAGAACATTATCTACAGCAGGCAAAGGATTTTGGTAATAAGTCACCAGTTTGATATTCCAAGATCAAAGGATATATGCTATACGACTATTTTCATCTATCCTAGAGGTTCATATCCATGGAATTTTCACAAGCTGTTAGAATATCAATGAAATGTTTTTGACTTTAAAATCTAGTGGGATACTAAAAATACATAGTGTCATATATTCTTCGCATTCTCGTACTTTGAACTAATATAATATGCGTTTCCTTTTGCACTAGTTTTATTCGCGCTAGTACGTCACACAGGGATATGTTCTAGAAATAGTTTGTCAAACATGAAATTCCTGCGGTTCTGAAAGTTAAGCAAGACCTTTTGCAGTGAACATGCGTAAAGAACGGGGAGGAGTTCAAGTAATACATATTTATTACATTTGAATAGAATGCAATACATATTATACTTAACTAAGTACAATAATTATATCATGTCAAAAAGCAGTTTACGGATGAGTCTGAGGCTAAAAATTACCATTGCTTAAAGTTTAGAAAATTATATCGATAATTTTCAAGTTTGATTTTTCCTATAATATACTTATATTTAACTAGTTATATTTTTATATACATCATTTATTAAATTCATGGTTTATAAACAAAAAGCATTAGAAAAATAATTTGTCTATTATGTATTAAAATGTATATGAAATTATAACAACGGGTTTCTAGAAATATTGTAGTAAATTTTATACTGAAAAACTTGCACAATATAAAAAAAATAGTGTACATAATTTACTGAAAACACAGAAGTGGTTTCTTTGTATGCAAAGGTGGATACTGGCCGTAGCTTTTCGACATTTACATTGGTGTCCAGCACGGTTGCAGTTAACGGGAAACAGGTAATATGCACTACCGTACTGAGAGCATTTCCGGTAATATTTGTCCGCAGAACGGGAAAATATATAGGAAATTATTTCCTGCAGGAGATAGCTACGTGCTCTATGAAATGCTGAATTCAAATGTGTAAAAGAAATATACCTATGCACACCACACAAAGTTCTAGTGTTTTTTGTGCATAGCACTTTAAAATATAACTTATAACTATACAGTTTTTATCTCATTAGAAAAATAATTTGTAGAAATTTTATTCTATTTTTAATAATTGTAATTTATTGCTGAAGGTATGTGTATGAAATACTAATTGCAGCAATTTTATGTAGTAGAGTAATACAATTTTTAAAATAGCAGCTCCCATGAATATGATATGTGATCAAATTTTTTAATTCAGATTAAAAACAAATTTAAAACTCTTATTACTTAGCTAAAGGAATCTAAGATAGTTTCCAAAATTATCAGTACTTACTTCAAATTGCTAAATTGTTAAAGTTGATCAGTATACAGCTCAAAGGACATAATAGTAAATTGTAATAGTGAATATAGTTTGTCTATAATATTAGTTAAGTGATTTTTTCAAATTGTTTTGAGAAGATGTATACTAGACAGAGAACATGTGACACAATACATTCCACTGTATTTGTTAGTGAATTCGTTTTGCTCTGAAACTGTCAAAGAACTTTCTTTCTACTTTCAACCAATTGGTTTTGACAGTGTAGAAGGGCTAACGGGAAATGGTGAAATCGATACATGCAGTGCCATGACTTTTCTCAACGACACACGAAGAACATAACATTTATTAGTGCACAATCCTCGGCAAACATATACACAGTGCAACACTAGTTTATCTAGCTTGTTCACATTTTATGTTTACTTAAAAATAAGCACAGTCAGGAACCGCAGTAGCTTCCAGTGTACTCACAATGATATTATTTAATTAAGGCGAAACTATTTTTACATTATATATACTTCTGTGTTAAATACTTGGTGTAATTGTTCACAAATGTCAGAAAAAAAATCATGCCAGAGGTATATTTTCGAAATAAACACGTTCCATTTGAATAATATATATTTATGTTTAAATACAAGAGTGAAAAGTAGACGAGAATTTTCTCATAAATATTTCATTATATTTACAAAATAAACATTTCAAATAATACTCTTGATATTTATTTATAATTATTATACGTTTTTATTCACACAGATGAACACTAATTAAATGTATTATTTTTTGCCTAGTATAATATACATTTTTATAATAATTTGCAAGGTACAGTGCTTGATATATTATCACCGGTAAATAATATTTTTTATTGAATATGTCTACTGTTTTACAGTCAGAAAGTACTTAACACTTGAAATCTGTATGCTATAATTGTTTATAAAGAATACAGAAAATAATTATTGAAAAATTCAAATATACAGTTAAAAATGGGAGTACTAAATGTTTACTGACGTGCTATACTATTATAAAAGCATTAATAATATATCGCTTTGTCACGTATATGCTTAACTGATACAGCTTAATTCTTTTTATAAACTATATTTACGAAGTATATTGGCTTGTTGTATTCTAAAGAAACAATTGAATGAGTACATATTTACATACATGGAGTACTCTTATATAGACTGGCAAACAGAAAACATATAAATAACTTTCTTACTACTAACATGTCTAGACTGGAAAACTACAAACAAACTTGCAAATATATATTTGAGGTGAATGCTATTTGACAAATGACAAATACATGTGATTGCACACTGGTACATTTGATAAAAGGGAAGTTTAAATTTGTTCATGTGAAACGAATTTCTTGTATTGATGTAAGATTTACTAAGTGAAAAAGATTCTAATATTATTAAAAACTGACATACAATATTATTACCAGTTGAATGAAATAGCGAAAAATAATCATAGGTTTAGTACTGTTTTCACATAAACACATTGAGAAAAATACAGAATTATTACCGATAAAAACCGTAGGTTTATAGGGTATTAAAAATTTATTTCACTTGATAGTCCGATTATGAAAATTATTATGATTCAATACTCGATACGAAATACTCTTTTATATCATATAATTTACTAGTTTGAATTTACGTAAATTAGTTTCGGAAATTCATAAAAAAATACGACTTGAGATAACGTGAAGTTTTCAAAGATAACTGCATTATGGTTTGTTGTTTTGTTTACAAAATGCAGAACATCCATATTCATGGAAGCTGTTAAGGGAAATTGTATAATTTATTTTAGAAGTGTAACAAATGTAATATTCAACTCGCAGATATAGGTTTTGTTTTATTTACTATAAAATATAATGTACTATTCCCCAACTGATGTACGTTTCACCAAGTAGACGAACAACGCAATTATAAACTCCGTTTTGCAACGTAATCAATGTTGCAGCAATGTGTTGCCTTGACAACATGCTGATTTGCATCTGACAGAGCCACATTTGAAAGTCGAAATACAACAACCAGAGCAACAAATGCATATAAATATAAAATGAATAATGATCGAAAAAAAAGTTTTGAAATGTAAGTATTTAATATTTGAAAAGATTTTAAAACTGCAAAGCATCATTCATGTATACACAAAATATGAATAGAGACGATAATGAATGTTATATGAGATTCAGTATGTTACTGAAAACTGACTTCATTAAAAATTGGAAACACTATCTAGACAGATTGTGAATTATATATGAGTGTTGGCCGCTCTCCAAGACCATGTGTCACTAGTAAAACCAGAAAATATGATTACTATGCGAATAAATTTAATATAAACTCTCCTTTTTAACATTTTATCTGACGGAATTTGTGATAAATTACGGAACGGTTTCTTGCAATAGCAAAACGTTGACCCTCTTCAACTTCCTTCCAAGATAGTTAAACAGTTATATCTCAAAGCAGTGTAGTAAACTCGGATATCCATAGGAACATTAAAAATAACAGGTACACTGCATAAACATAATTAGTATGTCATACAAAATATACATATGTTAGTGAATATAATCATTATTAAATATGTACCGTGATTTATATATTTTGAAAATGAGATATTCAACATGTATAAATATGTATAATTATTAATATCATTGATTTACTATATAATTCAATAAAATATGCCAAAATTGAAATTATTCAAAATTTTAATACACTGTTTTATTTTGTACAAATGTTAATCAAACTGTCAAAATTACAAATAAATTAAACGAAAATAGCTTTCATTTGGTTTTTTCAAATTTTATTACGAAGTGTCAACGATGGATATTATTTTTTATTGAAGCTCAAATGAATTTTATCAAAAATTGTTCGTTTTATGCAAAACTGAAACATTTAATGTAAACAGAAAAATTGTTACGTGGAAATTAAATTGCTTAATTATGTTACTAATTTTATATGATTATGGCAGTGTGGTCGCAGGGATATAGGCATATACCTGCAAAACCGAAAAAATAACCATGGCAACATGGTTATATAAATAAGCGCGGTTCGATTCCAACCTAGAACATTGCCATACATGTGGTTCGCATTCCACAAAAAACTGTAGGTGCCGTCCTGGTGTGAGCTGGCAACTCCGCTGATGGACGTTAATAAATGCTTAATTGTGCTATTCCGGGCAACTGGGATATAGCGTGATGTTGCGTTTTTTGCGTAGTAATAATGCACTATATGTATACATATTAACGTACAGATCATAAATATTGTGCTGTATTCTATAAAATACTGTACCTAGTACAAGTTATGGATATTCGTAAAAGAGAACAAGCATAACAAATAACAGACATTAGTCTCCCTTACAACTTGCTAGCTACTTGAAGTTAGTGAAACGTAGTAAGAAAATAAAACGTATTTGCAAATTTGAAAAGTTTAAAGAAATTGTCTGTTTTCATATAGTGTAGTAAAATGTCGCGGAAGTTGCACTATCCTATGAAATGGTGACGTGCACTTGCAGTTTGCGTCGAGAAACAAATGCAAGCATATTTCGTACCACTGGACGCACAGCATACGGAATACATTTGTGTCTTTGTGTTCGTGTGCAAGAAAATACCTGCATACTTTTACATTTTACACGAGAAAATGACAAGCATGGTTAATATTAAATTCAAAAGTGTACATCTGACATGATATTTTACATTCAGACGGCGACGAAATTGATCAAAGCATAGAAATATATACGAGTTGATATTTACAGTTTGAACACATAA
>JAGJTL010000039.1:3975793-4018090 GCA_022063505.1 Calosoma granatense
CACTATATAATATATAAATACCTACAATTAATTACTTTTAAATATTTACATTTAATAATTTTCACAGAAGAGAATTTACTGGTGAAAATATTTTTACTTGGTTAATATTTTTAAGTGAAAATGCTGGGGAGTGTGTTGTATACATATTTGCGGTGTGGTGAATTATTCAGAAAAGCCGATGATCGTGTTTCTAATAGGAAAATGTTTAACAATGGATAAATTGTTAATCTATGAGTATACAAGCAACCTTATGAAATGTTTTTCGTTGAAAATCTATACAAGAAGAAACAAGCTGACGCAACCGGCATATTAGCATCCCGTACGATTTTTATCAGGTGATCTGGTCCAAGTAAACCCGTTTTAAATATATTTAACCGAATGGACGAGAGTGAACGAAAGTGTCGAAGATAGCCATACATACAGGCCGATGTCCTACTAGATCCTGGCGCTGGTTACTGAATTATGCCCTGTCACGCGTACCAGTCTCAAATTTCAACTGTAAATTGGGTCACGTATTTTGAATGCATATAATCGCGCTTGCCTGCCATATTCGTTTTTCCACCTCTCTGCTACTTTTTATGTCCTGATAGGATCATACATCAGACGTACGCTGGCACGATGCCCCTTCGCTGATATCCAGGCTTCTCTGCTGCTTCATGTTCCACTCATTTATTTTCTACTCGTCTTACTCCTCTACCCTGTGTTTCCATCCTCCGACTGTCTCTTACTGTCTCCCTCTATCTGTGCATGTGTTCATTTATAATTTTTAAAATATAACATTTGTGTGCCGGCTTATATATGTCTACAGTCATATTTCCTGCCAGAGGTGACTGAAGAAAAATACTCTTGAAAGCAGTCATAACTGCTCGGGGTCCGTCCCATTATGTACCACGTATATCATTGTCTAAAGAGTAAATCGAATTAAATAAGAATTTTTTCTAGTAAACTTTAATTTAATTAATTAAACACGTACACAGATACTATTCATTCATAAATACTTGAACAAAAGTAGTTTTGAAATCAGCATATGAATGAAATTATTCCAACATTGTACATACATATATGTTAAACATACGGAAGCAAATCTACCACGCTAACGGCGCATAGCATTAAAGTACACATTTCTATTCAGTTACTGTCATTTTTCCAAAAAGCGAACCCCGAATAACAAAACAAGAACGACAATAACAAAAAAGAATAAAAAAAAGACATCAAAATACGAGTGAATTGAGATGTGAGTGAAAGAGAGAGAGAGAAAAAAAGGAAAACAGTGAGGATGAATATATATTGTTTGAAACATTACACGTTAGGCTTTTTACATAAATGTATTTACACGATAAAATTCACTTTGAATCATGTATAATCCGGATTTAATGGCCGATGACAAATTCATACGAAAACTCAGTCAACTAGACGCGTGGTTCGCACACACCGGCCGTATACCAACCAACCGACGCCTGTAATAGGTTTTAAATTATTTTCCGTCGACGACGACGTCATGCGGCAAAAGTGATAATGTGTCCGTCGCTAAGTGACGCATTTGAACGAGGACACGTCAACGTGTGAGTTTTGTTTCGGAAAAAGAAATATTCATATATATTAAGTTCTTCACGCTCTTCATAAAACATATATACAGTAAATATAAAAAGCACTTCTTTTGTCAGACGAAGCGTAATTTCCACTTCGGTAATTGTGACGCAGACAACTGGGAGTACTTAGCTATATTGAAGATGTTGTATTGTGAAATAGAAGAAAATACTACAATTTTAAAAACTCTGATATATCTGAATTAAAATTATTCATTTCTATATTTTATGATAATTCTAGGATGTATAATTTTGTAAATATTTAATTATAATACTGCATTTGTAAATATGATATATTAATTACTCTCATTCCAGAATGTTCAAATTCAATAAATTCTTGTTAATTTAAAATATACGCAATATAGAATAATATAATATGTAATGTAGAATAACTATTACGGCAACTATATGTATGTGCTAGTATTGCAATATAGATGCAGTCATGAATATACAAACCGTATTTTTATAAAACATGATATGTAACCAGTAACCATAGTAACTTGGTTGTAATTTGCGTGGATACAAATCCCAGTCCCAGCGGAGATATGTGTTTGATACAAATTCTTTAGAAAAATATTGCATATGTTTGAAAGTGAACGAAGTAAAATATAGCGTGATGGTATGTTACACAAGGCGTTTCGTGTTTGGGTGTAAGGAAATATCGCATATGAAATTGTATAATGACAAATATAATTTACATCGGTTTCTTTTCATGCAATCGTAATTAGAAATAAAATGTGCATAACATTTACACAAACTTAAATATGTAACCAATCTAAATATGTTTTATATATACAAATTAAATTTATTGTGAACATGGTCCGACGATTTAAAAATAAATTTTACATATAACATGATAAATACTTCATAAATTAGTTACCATGGACCACGAATTCAATTTTATAAAATTGAGTTATAAAGTATTCATGCAAATATAAAAGCAAAAATACAATTTGAACCCGATTGCGAGAGCCCCTCATTTAGTATTCATATTAAGTAATAAAGTCTGGCAAATAATTAGGTTTACGATAGTTCGGTGATCTTCTTTGAATAATTTATGAATCGATGAAGTTATAAGATTACAGAAGTTCTCGAGGATGGATGCTGAGATAGGAATATCAAAAAGAAGTGATGCATTTTATTTGTTTCTTGAAATTATCTATTAATATTTAATACACTGAATAATTCTTGTAAACAACTACGAAGTTCGATCCATTTGTTAGTGTTACTAAGTTATTATATTCTGATATTTTTACTGTGTTTTTTCTCTAATTTATAACGACAAATGGAACATGTAACATTTAAATCAAACATGATAAATTTTTACATATTTACTGTGTGAATATTTAATGAGGAGGATTTTCAAATTCGTTCGGATTTTCATATGAAAACAAAAATAATACCCCTGACTATTTCTGTTCCATTAATGGGTGGAAGGGTAGTAATATATATGAAACATTTGGTTTTTTTTCATGATGTGTAAATTTCCCGTCATCTAGAGACTGAAACGCACAAAGTGACTATGTGTGCAATGAACATCCACCATATCACGAAAAGTAAAATGAATGGTACAAGATATATCACACAATTTCCCATGTGCAATTCGTGCATTCCACAGGAAAATAAATAACTAAAACACGTCCCATGGAACCAGTGAACACATAAAATTCTCGTTATGTATACGGTAGATGATATTTTAATGTAGATATTTTGATGCTTGACGCCCGAATGCCAAGATATATTTAATACCGTCATGTTATTATTATGCAAATACAACAAAGATGCTTACCATATTTACAAGCAAACAAAACAAATATGTAAAATATTAAGATATTTGCTGAAATTACAATGTATTCATATGAATCTGTGTAACAGGAGAATAATATGAACATTTTCCAGGCACTGTGATAATATTTTGTGAATGTATTATACTGTATGGAATGTGTAATAAAACGCTAATTGGCTCTTTATGGAAATTGATTAAATGTACCTCAGTGGTAGCATAAATCAAATGCTAATAAACGGTTACCGCATTCTGCACTTGGATGTTAAATAGACTATGAATATGCAAACGTAATAAAACTGCGGATTTGCGAGCAAATATTGTCACTTTTCGCATGGTACTGAACTGCAATTGATTAGGCAATCCCTATTCGCTTTACATTCACTAACCTAATTGCTTCAGCGACCGTTATTAGATAGTTGAAAGATGAATAAATAGCCGATTAAATACTTTACTGGTTCATGTAATTCTCTGCTAAACTTAATGTCTGCTCCAATTCCGCTAATTGGGGTTACTTGTGCAAAATTGTATGTAATATATTGGACACTGTGGGTAATTCTACTGTTGCAACTGTTGTAAGTATTACGTCATATGAATACAGTTAGATTTTAAGGAAAATATGTACACTTTTAGCTTGTTTTAATATAATTTATACACATTAATCAAGCAAATCAAAGTGAAGTATTGTAGGCATTAGTAAAAGTACTAAAATAGGCAGTACTTATCCAGTATTTTGTGTGTAATGGTTTTTGAATCATTTATTTAAACATATTTTATTGTTCATAGATTATGCTACATTATTTATGCTTTAACTAAGAAATATGCGCTGTGTTTATATTTCATTTTCATGATCAATATACAATAACTATAATGAATACATTAGTAAATTCAATTTCACAGAAAAGCATTACCGGTGATTTGTGAAATACGCCGATTTTACATTTGTAAATAAATATTTAATTCAATATAGTACATTCAAATTTCATCGTGGAAATTGTGGTTAGTCACGTAGAAGAAAAATTAATTTTCTAGAAATAATATACACCTGTCTATTTATTGTTAGTAAATGTAAAACAATTTGACAAGATAATTTTGGTTTGCAAAAGTTTTCGAGACGTGTATGATATTTAAATTCATTTCAAAAATTTATATATGCGCAGAATTTAATTAACTGTATTTAAATGTGAATTAGCGTGCACGAGAGCTCACGGAGGCAATAAAACTGATATTACAGAATTGTGTAATTTCAGGAAATTTTAGAGCAGAGGTGTAGAAGTATTGGTTGGTGTGGTGCAGGTCAGTAGCTTTTCTTTTCACAAGCAGTGAGCAGGTCTAATGATTTGAAGAATACACTGTAGTGGACAGCGAAAGAACGTTTGTACGGTTGATCGCGGATGCCCGACGGGTATTTTGGTGACAGTCTGCCTGCAGACATCTGACCCCTACTTTATTGGGCCCTCTATTAACTGAATTGCTTTTCGCATTTAAAAATACGGCAAACCTGCGGCATTCGGCCATTTATTTAGTTTGCCATCGATGGTAACGACATTAATGGTTTCAGTCGTGCAATCCTAAATCAGAATCCTATCGCATTAAATTTGTTACTAAGTTTTTTTTTCTTTTGCTTGTACAGCAGAATAGCCATTATAAGGATTTTTGTTTCTAGAATGTGCATTAATAGTAATTATTGCCATATATATTTTAAAATTTAAAAAAAGTTGAAACTGAATATAAATGAAGCAGTCTGTATTTTATAAATATTTAAGCGCTACATCAATGTACATTATTCGAATAATAAATAAGTTATGACATTTTACAAATCCGGTATATTTGCTTCTGCATGTTCGCTCCCTGATGTAAATAATGAAAATTTGATCCGATTTTCAGTAAGATGAATATTATTTATTTTATATAAAACGATAAGTTTTTAGTAGAAATACATAATAGGATTGATATTAAGTTCTATAAAAGGGTATAGATATTATATCATAAAGCATTCCAGTTGTAATTAATGTAAAATATAGGTCAAGTACTTACTGCTTCAAATTTAATTAGCAAAAGTATTTTCGTTGAAAATTTGCATGGTTCCATACACTTCACGTTATATCAACATTGTTTTGCTATTGAGAGCTCAGTGTATGGAGAGTTTCAACAGTGAGATGTGAATTGTACTACGCCGTTATAAATACTCTCATTAAGAGGCTCGGTTCACCGGACAGTCAAACAATAAGTTCAGAGATATGTTTGTATTCGCAAAGGTAAATACACGGACAAACTCTCTGTGCTATGAAGCCCTTACGGGACGGTATTAGTGTACGGAAGTTTTAGTTTTGACAATTAACGTGCGTGAGGAGGCGACTTAATCCCTTGGCGTAACAATTGGGAGAATTTCTCCTGTGCCTTGTTCGAGCCACTCTTGAACGTAAGTGAAGAGTTCAGTAACTCTTTCAAGTCTTAAAAACCGCTGTTAGAGCTCGCGGAATAAGCTACCGCGTAATTTAATTATGAAACTCCGGTGCGACGTAGTACGATGTCTCTCAGGTACCAACCCCCGAACAAAACAGATCCCTGCAGTACTGTATAGTACTAGTAGGTACGCTCTGTTAGAATGTTCATATTCTAGTGAACTGCGCATGCTCTGTTCGTGTGTTTGTTGTGTGAGTGTGCAAATAAACTGTAGACACACGGGAGATCCTTGTAACTTCCAGTGTATTTATTAATTATGGAGATTTATTTATGTTTCGGCTTGTTTGATTTAGGTGCGAAATACTCGAGTACTAGCATAAATAATTCATATCCGAGTATGTATCATACTACATGTACAACATATTTACTTGAAATTGTTAACATGTGGGTAATTTATAAAATTTAATTATTAGAATTTCGAGAAATGTTGTGGAGAAGTAAATACAAATAAAGAAATTAGCAACAGTGAGTCTAATATTTGGTTTCGTCTATATAGATAATATGGAGAAATGAACTAGGTGTAAATTCCATTTATTCTATTAACAGTAATCATAAACTTGTATGTAGTACATGCTTGCAGCTAATATAGATAAGACTATGTATTGACCATATCTATGTCTAGCATGGAAGCTCGTCTATCCATTGGTTTCGGTTTGCTGGCTGAACTTGGTTTTATCAGGAACATTTAGTTGTTTGCTAAGTGTGAGATTCAATGCTCTTGCTCAATATCTGTGAAATAACCACATATACCGGAGGTGTGGCTGGCTATGCTTGGAAAACTAGTCTAGATAACATTGTTGATTCTAAGCGAAACCATAATTTGAAAATATAGTGCAACGTCGATTATCCATAGCGTTTGGAGCTAACTGGAGCCTGAATAATCGGAAATGAAGTTTAATCTATAAGACATTAAATCAGAGTTACACTGTTTCATATCTACGTGTGAGTAAAAGAGAAAAATATATATATTACGTTTAGTTATTTGTAGAAAAATATTGTTCTCTTTGGTTCAATTAATTGTGAAGTAAATTAAAGTGAAATAAAGTTATTTTAATATTGCAACATACATATTTTCTTTATGTGTATTACGTATTATACTCACGTATTAGCATAATGTTCTTTATGCTCTATTCTACGTTCAAAGTTTTCCGCAAAAAACAGAATGAACACAATACCGCTTTTACCTTGACAAAAACTCCCAGCACATCAAACACGGCAAAGGTACATTCGCAAAAAGCACAGTACACCTCGTAATGTAACGTAACGTAACGTATCCCTGTAACACATTCCGTAGTGAAACTAGAATCTAGGTTGTTGGTGTTGATGATGCTGCTGCTGCGATAATACATTGTTAGAGCAATGAGAGAAATACAGAGCATGGAAGCGAGACACAGAGAGAGAGACAGAGAGAGAAAGGGTTAAAATGAGAGAAAAGACTCACCATTGAGTACGTGGACAATGACTGTCTTGGGGTTGGCGTTAGAAGGACTGCACGTATACTTCCCTGAGTCTGTGGCGCGAGCCTTCTGTACTAGTAGATAGCTGACGGTGTTGTCTCCTTTCTCCGTTATCACACTGACGCCTCCTCGCGGCGAGTCGTAGTTTATTTCCTGAACAAGAGAAAAAACACACCGCCTTTCAAAAAGACTGATTTTCAACGCACATCACACAAGACTAGCACTTGTCTGGTTCAACAGCCATCGTCATCAAAACACGAGATACATTTATGCCGCCGCGTTTGTGAAATTTCTCGGCTGCGTGCGATTCATGTGGATGACTTTGATACGAGATGATATATGATATGTACGTTTTCATGCAACATGCATATGGTTATTTATGTGATGTGATCATGATAAATTTTTAGACTGTATGCTGTAGAAAGAAGAAACACACGTTTCTGTAGTTTATATTCTACAATCAGTTGAATATAAGTACAGAGACTGTACTTATATGAATATCTTTATACTAAAAATTTTCTGTATGTTTATGAAATATTATTTCAAAATCTCATTTCCAATAATTAACGATAACTTTAATTTCTACTATGAGCTTACAATATAGTTTACTTATAAATATATTTAAAAATACAGAAATATGTTATAGCATGAAGTTACTAATTAAAAGTATATTTAGTTTTTTCAAAAATGACGTGGTCGTTTCGTAAATTACACTACATAATATTCTAGTAATATGTTTGAATATAGCGTGTAAGATAGATATGTATAATTCGGAGTGGTGTGACTGGGTTAAAACAATGGATATATTTAGTGGCAGTGGTACCTCTTGGTTATGTGTCCAGTAGATGGAAGGTGGCGGTTCGGGACTGTGCTTCACTATACATGTAAGGTTCATGGTGCTTCCCTTGTTGATGTACATTTCGGGACCACCGAGTAGAGTAGTCACGGGTTCTGTAACAATATAACCCCGAGTCAGATTGTCAGAGTACAACAGACAACACACTACACAATGTAACAGTGACGAAACACTATGCTTGAAATCCCTCCAGGACCCATGTAACCCGTGTCCCAAATTTTTACTGACCACTAATTTCTATGTTTGTTCATAAACATTTAACATCCATTTGGGTCAAGTATTGTTATCAGATTTATGACTATGTTATTGTTATATAACATTAGACTAAACTACGCTATGATATGTTTATAGTTCATTTAAGTTCTTTGTAGTCTAGAATTTGTGTTTTGCTACTGTTTTTATATAGAGATTATACAAGCAAAACTACTTTGGAATATAGTTTCAGATTTATGTTATAAATCAAGGAATGATTTTATAGAAATATTGCTGTTGAATATAATCCTGGGTGCTTTGCTATCGTTCATTTAAAAGTTTTAGAACCTATGAAACACTTTAAAAGTGTTGAAAAAGAATTATTGTGTCTCTCATCACAATCTAAAAAAGTTAGGAACTTAAAAAAGATTAAATATATTTATGTAAAACAATAATTGGGTATTCGTATATTCATATCTTTTAATTTAATATACAGGTAATTAGGAAGTGTAATTATTATTATGTTAAGTGCTACTAATACTCGTAATAATTACCCTATGTAACACAGTAATTAACACAGAACTACTTAATTCATTCATGAGACAAATATAATTCATGTATTACACGGCTCTTTATGTCGGAACTGTCGGTTATACAATGTAATTAAATGTTAATAAAATCGATATCCTTAATGTAAACAAAATGTATTTGTACAATGGTTTATAGGTGTAAAAATATTGAACGGAAACAATTTCAAACTTGTTTGCTTTCAGTTTATATGTTGTCAACATAATATGATCTTACCTTACAGGATATGCTTGTCATGTCAACAAACATAAAAGATGTTTGCGCTTATATAGATTGACATAAAACGGTATGACACTCAGAATTATTGATTTTTAAACCACTAAAGGAACTGTAATATATATTGCACTGAAATATATATATACTATTTACATGCAATACTTCGTGGTTTTATGTATAAGCATTAGAATATTATTTAATACATGTCTGGGAAGTAGAAGAAAGCGGATGCCATGTCAGTGCAGTAATTCATCTCATTTAATATATTATTCACATCTGCGACCAAATATTGAAATCGTGATGTTCGTCTTCGTCAGCGTTTCACGCCAGCTAGAGTGAGTTAGAATAATCGGCTGGCGTGAAAATGAATTATTAGATGGCAGAGCCTTGTGTAATAACCTACTGAGATTACGAATGCATGGCTTGCCAGCCGAAATTTCATCATTTATAACAAGATTAAAAATTTAAAATATATTCTAATCTTACATAAAAACTTATTGCATTCAGATTACGGTTATTATTTGTAGAAGTCAAATTATAATATTTAACTAATCTTTCAGATGTATGAGTTAATTTCTTTATACAAAACATTAGATATTTGAGTACGGTTTCAAACAGAATATTTTATTAGACAGTTCTTGTTTCGGGGCATAAAATTATTAGTACGTACTTACTACGTTTATACATTCTGTATTAAACAATATAATCCTAGGGTAGAATGTGTGGTTTACGGAACAGGTTATAAATGGTAAATGCAAACATTATAGCCAAATCATAGTGATGAATCTGCTCTGAAACGTGTCATGATGAAAGGTATTATAACTTGTAGACCTTTGACCTCGTTCAATAATGTGTCTCCACTGCCAAGTATTGGAATTAGAACTATGTAGAATGTTGGCTGCTCTGCCCAATATTGAACAGATAAATCTTTATTTGATATCGACATTTATAAGAATTTGAATAGTATTACTTCTGGTCCATGTAATGTTGCCGTAGTAAAGAAATACGCAAGCCAATGACCCAATAGAACTGAATAATATATTTGGCTAACATGATACACAGACACCTATAGTCTAACTCTGACAGTTTGAAAGGATTGTAAATATCGAACAGAGTAAAGCAAAAGAAGTAGCAAATATATATATATGTATGTTCTGCAATGCACCGTTTTGCATGTAAACTGAAATGCACTACTTTACATGCAACTATTCCAGATCCAGTCTTCAATACACAAGTAAAAATTTAAATTTTATATTATATCAAGTCCCCTTATAGACGCTCGTTTTGTATGTACAAAAGTTTGTAAATCAGTAATAGTAATTTCTTGTGTCACAACAAATTTTCTAAATGTTTAGATACACGATCAACGAACTTTGTTTCCAAATCGCCTCTGGGGTCAGCAAACTGTTAAAGAAGTTTGTTGATTCTTCGTCATGATAGAGATCAGTGTTTTTGAAGTATTCAGTTCTTCACAGCTGCCATGATTTCAACGTTCCTTGTCCAGCAATATGCAGTTTAAATTTAGAAGTGGAAAGCTGATAGTGAAGGACCTGAACAAGACTGAATCGGAATGAGTTGCTTTTTTATTTGTGCACTGACGCAAGTAATTGCGCTAGCTCAATAGACGATGCAGCTTGTGCCCGGTTTCTAAGGAGCCTTGAAATCATAAGGAAAATAAGTTAATTTGAAATGAAATACACACCGAGTAGCAACGAGTGGACTCACGTTCAAGTAACTGTGCATTTCAAATTTCATTTTTATAAATTAAATGATAATTTATTGTCATTTCAGGTAAATAAATTGGCTGTTGGATGTAATTTATATATGTGAAATCAAAATTATAAAAATTTTAAATTATTAGTATTTTCATTTTCGCAACTTTAATATATTTGCAATATCTTGTCTTTGTGACGAAACAGTATGGCCGCCATGAAATTGCATTTATGTATCATCATATTTATTTACAAATATGAAATGTACATTTGTTAGTGTAGATTTGACTATGTGTTCAGATGTTATTCTAACTGTTCGAGATTAGAGCAGCAACATGCTTTGAATGTGCATAAATTAATGTATAGTTTTGATATTAATGAAGTAATGTTAACTTTCATGTGTTAAGCGGGTAGATGGAAGTCAGGATTATCTCGTATCATCCCGCTGGATATGGAATATGCTTGGCTGAAGAACAAAGCATGTCGCTAGATGATGAATGCTGAACGTCAGATATTTCTGAGAGTAATGTAATGTATGTGATGCGGTATTTAGGAGAAGATACACTGTTCATATTTAGGTAGACATTTATCCACCACTCATTAATACAACTGTCACATTATATATTTACTCTAAAAACACTGTATATACACTGGTATATGTAGTAAGTATCTACTCTTTCAAGATAAATACCTCTTTGACGTTATGACATTGTACTTTATACGATGCGTTGATGTGAATTAGACTTGTTGCAAGTATAATATATAATGAAATATATAATCAAATGCATGAAGATGCGCGCAGATACACTTGAATATAGTACAGGTCATAGAAGTAAACAAATATATATGTAATATTAGATACGTAGAAACTTTATGATTTATGGATAGTAGCAACGTCAATATGTCAAACAAATATATGAGATATACAACTAGTGATATACTTCATAACAATATGAAATACGCAGTATTGTTGTTCAACTACTTTAACTTTATACAAAAAAAAATATGTAGCAAAAGTATCGATCGTGAGTACGTCGTAATTCGTTAAATTAATTTTTTCTACAAAACTTATGCTTATTAATAATTAACATAAACAAAACAAAACGAGTTGTTTGCATGCAGCAACTTTGAACTACTTAAAGCTAATGTGTGAATTTAATAAGAGAGTAGGTTATTATTGCAACTACAAAGTTCAAAGATGATAAAACTATAAGTGTAAAAACTGGATTTATAGAAACATTGCGAGGAAATAGGTTAATTATATTTATACAAGTGACGTACTTGAATTTATAGGAAATGTTTAACTTATGTATTTTTATTAAAATTATGTTCCCAGACAAAATGTATTTTCAGAACCGGCGTACCTTGTTTGAAAACAAAATAAAAGCTCGTTTCAAGTACGTCATTTCGACAGCATTCGCTGAGCTCTTATGCTTTTTGTGTCGCATTCAATATTCACTTGCCTGTATGAGCACCGAAACAAGCACATCGTTATACCGGTTAGAGGAAGTACATAGTTTTGCTATGGCTATGAATAAATTACAGTCTTCTGCATACTGAAATATACGAATATACATATTCTGTTCACGCGTTAGATTGTTAAATATTAAAACTTTAAATAAAGTAATAAAAAAATCGAAACATACTAATTTCAATATAGTGAAAATGAAATTCTCTACATGAATGTAAATGATTTTAATCTCAGAACTAGGACCAACTTTTCTAATTTTAAATTGAATTTGTTGCACGAATATTTAACGTAAAGGCAATTGCTCTAAATTATAAATTAGGTTTCGTAGTTTTTGTTGTATAGTATGGTAACATTTAATTGGAATCACTCACACTTAAAGATCTTATTATCTTGTTAATACATGTTGCCATACACTGCATACTAATCTATGTTCAGTTTGAAGTTGTAATTTTTAATTTATAACTAGTAAAGTTGCTCATTGCCGCACTAATTACATATCTATAATAACTAAACGCTAATGAATATTTGCTAGTACATGTTGCTCATGTTTTCATGTTCAATAATTTAATTTATTCATACATGTTTCCATATTAAATAGCATCCGTATTAAATATGTATAAATTTGTAAATGATGTAACTCCATGCCAACAGTAACGTGTTACGTGTAAAATAGTATTTCGGAATCGCAATTTGTTTTGTTTTCGCCTCAAATTACAGCAAACTTAAATATTTACTAAATCTTAAACAGTGCACTTAGATACAGTGAGTAAGTTCATTAAGTTGCATGACAGGAAATAGTTATTATTTGCTGGAATTGCTTGATATTCGCTTAGAACTAAATTATCTGTAATAACCGAGTCAGACTGTTATGTGCTGAACTCATGATAGACGCTTGATATATGTTAAATGCATTTGAGCGTAAGACTGACGCTTCTACTGCTGCTGCTGGTAGCAAGCAACCAGCGTTCCGAGTTGACGTCACTTCACTAGCGGGTGTCGAAGGAATCGGAACATGGATGCTGGCTGTGTGGATATGTGGGTTGGGCGATGGGGAGCAGCAGCAGCAGCAGCAGTTGTAGTAGAATGGGATGCAGGGAGGTAGCGGTGGTGGGAGACGTGTACCTAATGCGCCAGGAGGTTTAGTGAAGCCGTTCCCCTAAATTAATTCAAGTCGGTCGATGAGTCGACCACAGTTCCGCGGTGTGCACGGCTTACCGGAAGAGTTTGGTGGAGTTTGGAAAGCCATAAATCTTGGCAACCTCCAGACATGCGTGGTAAGCACCAGAGCACGTCGACGGAACACCACTAACGTCGGAGATGTCAGCCGTTCACTACGACACCCATCATTCATCCATTCGTAATCGTATATATGTTGGATTCCAAGTTTAATTCACGTGTTCTACTCCAGTAAATGTATCTACGTGTAATATGGTACAAAGGTACCCGAAGCTGCATTGTAAAGCAAGAATTTCTACCATTCCTTGCATACATCTAACATGATTATACCAACTACAACAAAGTAAATAACCCAAGTTTTTATTTGTAAGAAAATAAAAGCTATAATAATAAATGTGGACGTCCATAAATTTGCATCAGGTATATCCTTTTTTACTAGCTGCACACTTGTACTCGAAAATAAAAAGAGTCAAAGTTTTGCAGCCAAGGAAATTTATAGTAGCTATAACAAACGTTGGCAACTGCGTAAACGAAGCCGCAAAGTATTAGTGTTTTTTACGAGTCCGTGTATATGTAAGCCGTTAAGATAACTTAGCGCGGTGTACAAATTCCTGTTGCTATTCAAATCAATATTTACAAGATCCTGGCGCACGTTCTGACGCCGGTCACGTATACGCTGGGAAATCGCATTTGTAATAAAATATCTGTTCTAGAAAACACCGAATATCACGTACATACCATGCTCTCAGTGGCTGTTACACAGCGTCGACATGGCGCATTGGAAACCGCGTTTGTCACCTGTCGCACATTCCCTGAATATTATATTTTTACCATTGTTTCCCGTTTGTTTATATTTTTCTCTAAATCGGAAACGATTCCAGAATGCTATCTGTATATATTAGGATCATTACACTTTGCAGAACATTGAGCATTTCTCGTATTTTTTTTAACATAAACATATAACATAGAATCTAATCCATTAACTGTGTTGATATGCCTTGTATAAAGGGCCCAGATACACAGTGCACACACGTTCTCACGTAGATTAAAAGGGTACCTCATACTACTTCATTCCTGCTCTTCCTACATCCATTAGATCTTAATTAAAAGTAAAACATTGCATGGTAGAGACGGCAACAACGTGTGAAATACTGGAACTGACAATATCGTAATAACTTGCGTATGGGAAGATATACTGGCGTATCGTTATTTTTAATTTGTCAAGTCATGCGCGCCGGTATGTCGGTCTCTGCGGTATTGAAAGGTTGTTGGAAGGCAAAGTGGAGTATTATTCACAACGAGGGCTCTCCCGTACACGCATTATAGTCAGCCATCGGCGAATACTGAAATTTCCGTTAGATTATCATCGCGCAGACTTGGGAAAAAAATTCGACAATAAATTACATCAAGAAGGGTTTGTATTTTTTTTTGGAGAGGATCACAAGTTTCGCCTTTTTTTATTTCGTAATACATACTCGACATTAAGGAAAGCCTGTTTGAAGAGATCATCATGAATATGTTTGCTTCAGTATCGGATATTTCCATTACAGCTAAATTTAGAATTCCAAGCAATTAATTATGCACATATGAACTACGTACATGAATACGTAATGTGCATGTTCATACTGTAAATATTGCAAATGAATCTATTATAAGCAAAGAGCACACAAGCAGAAAACAGAATGAGCATTAATCTACAGGTTTTAATTCAGCACGACTGAAATAACATAATTTCCCGTTTTACCAGATATCGAATTTTCGCTTTTAAAATTTCCAAAATGGCATTGAATATTGCAAATGCTATGAAATGTATAAATTATTCAAAGCGGTTCGGTTCGGTGTTTTTTTTTTCAAAAGGATCCTGAGTTTGTGTTTTTCATTTTTGTGTTTAAAGTGAGAGCAATCAACGATTACGCTGGTGGAACGTGCACGGTTCGCCGACTTCATTTGCACCGAACATTACAATCCATTACGTGAGATTTGCAGCGCTGAAACCAGTGAACGTGTTATTACTATTGATTGCCTCGTTAAGCTTTAATGTACACATTTGGTCGTGGGTAATTGCTTCGCGTACCAGAAGAAATTACAACGGATCCTTGCCGTCACCCCTTTCCTTTTCATATTATGATCTAAAACTCATGTCTTACCATGTGTCGGTGCAGAGCTCTGACAGGTTCTCATACATGTATGAATAGCCCAATGTACGAGTACACTGTACTAAAGTTGTTTACATGCCAGCTACAGCAATGCTTATTATATAGCTATGCACAAATTTATGTAATATCATTAAACTATGCAATATTCTTCAGCTTTATGTCCACAGTTAACTTGAAAAATTCATATATAACATAGACGCGAGTATAATATACAGATTTAGGGAAAACAAGATTATGATAGACATCTAACTACCCCGTTTACAGCTTGTAACATTCTATATTATCACTGCCAGTCATCTTTATGATAAATATAAACATCGTATAATTAGTAGCTATACTGAAAAATGATAAAAAAAACCTGGCCAAACATATACGAGATATTATTTCCTGCTTCTCGGAAATGGACTTCCTAGGTTAAACTTCTGAACTTTCTGATATCTTTGGATATATATTACCAATATCAGGAATATGTCCGATTAAAGTCACTGCCGGAATACTGTAAATAATCTGTTAGATTGCCCAAAAGTTTCGACGGATTTTATTTAAGTGATGTCATAAAACTTTTACTAGATTATGCAAAAGTTGGTTGAAAATTTATAATTATCAGGGATTACATAATTTTAAAAGTATATGCAGGAAATTCCCGTACAGTAGCAAACCTTGTATAACATGGAATTTTAAAGATTTTGTATTTTTCCCTGCTATTATGTTAAGTGATTGGGATTTCTCCAATTTATAGAAATGGGTGTATTTGAATATTCATACTGGGAATCATGAGGAATTTGCTATGCTAGTAAAGAAATTTTTTAAAAAACTTTGTTTTGAACGTATAATTAATATGGTAATGCTGATATTATAAAGCAGAAAGTAGATACCCATAATACAAAATATACGAGGTCAATTTTTTTTATAGAAAATCTGGTGTTAGCCAGAATTTGTTTGTTCTTTATAGTTGAAGAATGTTTATTGGATCCATTCAGATTTCCCAGAGCAATAATATATTAGCCTACAAAAGCCTACTAGCGAGTCGTTGCTTAGAAAGCAATTTTACTATATTGTTAAATTGATGAACATACATAGAGAGATTGCTTAGGGAACAAAGAACTAGGCGGACAGATATTTTGGGAATAGTCCAATTAAAATATAAGGTTTCCTGTGGCCTGGTTGTCTGCTACTTGGAAGGACGATGAAGATGGAAGTTTTTGTTGAATTTGTACCTGAACGCTATATTACTTTTATGTCGTGGTTTTGTTGTAAAATTTTTCCTTGTTCTGTTCGTCTGCCGGTGGGTCACGTACGTATTCATGAATACATAAATCTTTGGCCCTGCGGGAAATTGTTTAATGCGAGTCATCGACGCAATTCACAGTGTTGTCACATTTGGTTTACGCTTGAGTTTTTTCCAAAACATTCCCGACTACAAAATCTCAACATGAAAAGAACAACAAACCAACATTTTCCTCCAAATTTAAATAAAGAAATCTTGAAAGTCTCACATGCTCCGTTCTATTGTGATCAGGTCATATTAGAGACGGCGGCGCGAGTGTAAGAAAAAGAAATTTAAATATCAAATTTGCGTGTACGTTCTTCTATTTTGTGTTCCTGGCGTCGTTTCAAAAGATATTCCGTACCATACAGAGTTTTTCAGTTATAAATAAGTTGATATCTTACAAGGAAATGTGGCAAAGAACTGTCTGCCGCATTCCCTGCTCCGCTTTCTTGCCCGGACAACGGGTACAACGCTCGTTCATATAGGCAGGACAACAGACAAAAGGATGAATAAGAGTGGTCTGGCTGTTGGATAACAAGAACAGTCAACAACAAGCAAACGATTCTATTTTATAATTGTGTTCTCAACTCGAGCTGAACAACGCGCTTCGCACATTTACCACCTTCATTTACATACAAACGGCGATTTTTATTTCCACAGCTTGCATGATCACGAACGCCCGACCGGTCGCTGTTAATTGCACACAGACTTCTATGCACCACGCGAGCTTATATGACTATGTGCCAAGCAAATGTTTTCACGTAAAATATAATACGAATACCTGTGCGTTCTTTTTTTTCTGTAAAAGAAATAAACATGTTCCAACAAAGTGTTCACGTTCTGTAAATACGAGTATCAAGAAAAACAAATGTATGGTGATATGAGGTAGAATTACAGTTGAAATCATGAAAGCACATGGAATGAATTTCGCGAAAAAATCTTGCTATTTTGCATATATTCGCCGTCGTTTTATTTTCATTATAGAACGTATAATTTAGAATATATATGAACAAAAGAGGCACTATATACAGGTCTTTATTCCAGGTATTTTCAGCTGAAATATCTTTAAGATATTACTTGCTAAAATTACTTCAATAATTACGTCGATGGTAACTGATCGCTTGAAACTGTAATAACCAAAAAACGTTTTGTTTTTCTGATTACACTATGGTAATCAGTGATAAAAGAGGTTAGCAATAGTGAGCCTCCTAATTGGATAAGCCTGTATGTCATTTGTCTTAAGAAAATTCTAATATATCGCAAAATTCTAGTACATATATCAATTATTATACTATATTTGCCTGCAGGAATAAAAGTATTATTGCTGTTTTATTAAAATTGTATTAGGATGTTATTCTCATAAGTAGCCATAACAATCGTCAATATTAGTCTGTAAAAATAGGTAAGCAGAACGAGTAACACTTAAATTTATATCCGGAAATAACTCAAAAGACTAGGTAGATTGATTTATTGCTTTTTTTGTTCGTTCACTCCAGTCTTGTAACTGAAGAAGAATTTATTACAAGTAAGGAAGTTGCACAAATATAAACACCAATTATTTTATATGGATATTTCGGAAAAAACCGAAAAACAATCGACATATATTGATTGTTGTGTAAGAAGAAAAAAATAAATTGGAATATCTTTTGATATATTTTATTTCTTGTTTGGTTTTAGTTATTATAAATTTTTGAGAGAGTTTTTTAAATACGAACTGTCATGTAAACATGTTAATATATTGTGTAAATGTAATAATATGAATAATATTGGCACGAATTTAAACAATCATTTTGGACATATTCTATAATTAAGTACATTATCACGAATATTACTAATACCACTCATAGTTATAAACATTCATGTATAATGATTGCTATTCACTGTTATTCATGTTGTGTAAAATATTTATTAATGAATATGTTAATATAATGAGCCACTAATTTACAGCAAAATACAACAGTAGAATGTATACAGCAACGAAATGGCTACATCAAATTTTGTAAATTTTCTAAATACCAGATGTGGCCAAATAACTATTATTTTGCTCTATGCGTCATGAAATAAAAATGAAATGATGAACATTCGCCAATGAATGCCCAACCTTTGTCTAATTTATCCGCTGTCTTATCTTTTATAGTTTCCGTGATCCTAAATAGAGAGCGTCCTATTCCATCTTGTACAGGATTTGTTAATGTTTGTTTCAAAACAGCCCAACGAATATAAAAGGCCAATAACACAATGACAATACTTTAACGTGATTATGGAAAAGTTTGGTTAGAGTAGAAAGATGTAGTGGGCGAGAAAGACTTTTGGAGACTTTTAGTTTTCATGTGGTACTTTGTGGAACAGACACAGATAATGTTCCGTGGAACTATGCTTGAAAGAACACTAGAGTCAAGTGTATATATATATATATAAATTTCCCTGGTGCGTTTATATCAATCACTTACCGACAACGGATAAATGCACGTTGTGTCCTATGGGCGGTGTAGTGCCGACCTGGCACTCGTACGTGCCCGAGTCCCTGCGCTGCGGGTACCGGATCTCCAGGGTCCAGTCCTCCGTGTGTGGCGAGTGGATGGCAGAGAACCTCTGGTCGGATGTGTACGTGAATCTGTCCACCGTCAGCAGGTGAATTCCGCGATGCCTTATCCACGACACCTGCAGCAATAAAACAACTGTTAATTGCATTTGTTTCAAAGCAAAGCACCAAATGTACAGGCCACAACTGGCAACTGAATTAACAACGGACACCGTACAACAGTCAGTACCTTGGGGCTAGTGTTTGTGTTGGTAAGTTTGAAAGCATAGATTGTTATAGAATATTACATCGGTGAATGCATGTAAAATTCAAATACACAAATTACGTTAAAACTGTTTATCATTCAGGATTCCATAACTTATATTGCTTTGTTATGTTATTTTACATAGCTTCAGTTTCTGGCATAAACAAGTTTCTCTTGCACTGCTTTACAAATATTTCTAAATGGACTTTGTATATTTTGTTTCGCTCACATGCAATAAACCTCTTTTCACTCAACATTCAGGATGTTAGTGTTTGCTTACAAATATGCAACCTTTTTAATCATATTCGATACTTCCAAATACCTACTCTCCTAGAATATCAGTATTTTATATACATTGTAGCAGTATTTTAATCAATAGTTGCATCAATTTTGTACCGTTATATATGAAGAGCACATTCAAAGAAGATTGGAGTCGTAAAACTAGGATGAAGTGTAGCTATTTACTGTATTGTATAAAATAATATCAACTTCCGTAGTATAAAGCTGTATTGGCACTTTTGTTTATGATCCCCGGAAGCTTCAAACTGTAATCTACTGAAAATACTGTAGAGTTTATATGTGTACTGCTTTATGTAACAGTTGCATTATATTTACAATAATAAAATAAGTAAATAAAGTATGTAAGTAAAATATGAAATCTATAACTATAATATTATAACATGACACGACTCTACAAAAAATTAAATATTTTCATGTTGTATTGGTTACAAAATATTCGTTACATGAATAAGGTAACCTGCAGCGAGTGAACTGTTTATGGATTAAATAATCAACAAACTTATAATAAAATATAATAGATATATGGATACATAGAGTAATAACAGTATTAAAAAAGTAACTACATCGTAACTCACTTCCTGGTTTCATTAAATGAGGTCTGCCGGCATGAAAATTTACACTTATTATAAAGCTTTTACAGCAAAATATACATATTTTTTACAATATATCTTCGATAAAAGATATATTCGTTCCTAAATATTTGGTATATTTAAAAAATCAATGACATTACTATTTATTCCCTTATTATACAATATTTTTTCATTAATATTTATTTGTGGATCTTATTAAGTAAAAATACATTCAACTAATATTCGAAAATATATTCAACATACAGTTTCATTACATTATCCGGTATATACTTACACTAAGTAGATGTAAATACAAAAAGCCTTGGGATGGAAGATATTGGGAGAATTGCACGAGGCCACTGGCAGACATGTGGACATCTTGAGATAGGAAACAAGACGTGCCCGAGTGACGTGTACAAATTGTCACAGACCCGAACAAGGACAAATGAGAAGTGGTCAGAAGAGAGCCAACAACCGCTCGCCAGATCTGTTAAGCTGTCCGCCTAACCAAATCGGGGATCGTCTTGAAATTTTCCTATAAATGTCGTCTTATCCGGCAAGAATAGGTTTGACTGAGGTGAGCCCGAATTCTAATCAGTCAAACAGCGCATAACAGATTCGACCCAATAATAAATATTCACGCTGCTCGACCGGTCCCATGATAATGTAATTCAATTCAAGCATTGTTTATTAATTAGTGTTAATTCTTAGTGTTCCAATAATTGCATGATCCGATACACTTTGTGGATTACGATACAGTGCTAACGTTCATGTAATAGTCGGATTTGATTGTTATGCGTAATTGAATTAATGATATTGCATCGATCGGATAAAATTAATCAAACTCTGAATGAGATGTTGCGTTGCACACTAGAATGAATCTATCGTGTGAAGTGTATGTTGTAGATAAATATTTCTATTGCCTGATCGATCTAGTTGTTTTGCGGTGGTTATTTGCTGGACATGAAATGATGTTTGTCATCCTGCTGCTACTCACTTACTTAATGTCCGACCAGAGCAATATAAAAGTCGACTGGATCATTGATCCAGTCATAGTATATATAAACTGGACAACCGGACACTGCAAAACAAGTAATATAACGTTATGATTGATGACATCATTTCCCTTACGCTAACGAATGTTTTCGACGTGAATGTTTCCGAGATACTTCAGTGTAATATAGCACAGGTCACGATAGCTAGCAATGATTTGTTTTTATAATCATATAATAAAAATGCTGAGCACGTGCTTATTGGTGCGCGTTACTCGCAATGAAGTGAGTAACACATTTACATAAATAACACACCGCCCGCCGACCCCTGTGGCGGTATCTGATGTGTATATTTTCACTTGTTCCTTGTAAGCAATCTGATGGTAAGTAAAACTGAGGGTAGCAAAGCACGGAAATACATCATGGAATTGCGTGAATAAACATCTAGGCATTTAATGCGTTTCACACGAACACCAAGCACGGAATAAATCTAATTCATTTATTACTCATTTAGTTAGAGCACACGAACTGAAATGTACAGGAAGTGCGAGATAACAAGAGAATAAATAGCTAGAAGGAAGAGTAATGGAAACACACACATACAACCAGTTGTGGTGCGCGCTATATGTAGATACATTAAATAATTAATTAATTAACACTGTATGAATTGTTCATTAAACTTGTTGATGTTATTTCGACTGGAATTTATGTAAAAATAAATCAATATAATATAATCGCTACATGTGTACTATGTACATTTTCATTAATTTCCATTTATAAGATAAAATGCAAGTATTTGTTTAAAGGTAAAATAGAAAGTTCTGATATAAAATATTAATTATAATTAATGTTCTAGAAAATCTTTGAGAACAGTTTTCATGTAGCGCCAGTATAAAAGTTTAATAACACTGTATTATTCTGTGTTCCGTAACATAAATAATGAAAAGTTATGAATCTATATTTTAAAATAACAGCACCAGACATTCTTCAGCCGAACTGGAAAAGCGGTGGTCTGCATGCAATTTAAGATTCATGCTACGAAAAACAAACTTCAAAGTAGACGGGTGAAAACTAAAAGTTACGTGAAACTTCCCTAAATTACTTCGCCTCTATTGGGCAATTTCGTCGCTTCCTACAACAGAATTTGCATTTTAGGTTACTGACCCACCCAAGGTTTACATTTATATTTTAATATAAAATGCGGGTCTTCCGGACTAACGGCTCCAAGACCATTTACTATTACAGAGCAGGTAATTTAGTTAATTACAGAACAGTAAGGTAAGCTAAATCAATTTTAAATAATAGGATTGTATAAGATACAGTATATAATTAAGTTTCTTTAAGGAAATTCATGTTTCCTGTACCCGAAAATCAAAGCTGTAAAACAAGAGGATTTAAACTATGTACTTTACACACAGAATGCAACAAGTTTCGGAATTAAGCTTTTGTATATAATTCATTCAATTCTCTTTGCAGGTAATTAAACGATTAAAGTATTTAAGCATTTAACTATTACATACATACAATTAGTTTATATTTTTTTATTCGTTTTTAATATTTCAAATTCGTAAAATATAATAACAGGTTAAGGAAATTATAGATAAAATCCAGGATATATTTTATATGGTTATTTTATTCCCATATATCACGAAATGTCTCTATGAACCATTAATCATAAGTCACAACTCAATCTAAATCGCGTTTACAAACAAAAATTCCTTAAGGCGTAATATAATAAATAAAATTGTTTTTTATAAATACCAGGTTACAACTATATTTCCTTATCATTGTTTACGTGGTGTTTTATCAGGCGCCACAAGACGCGACCCCACCCCCCGCGGTGCGATATTGCAGCAGGGAACAACATTATCACCATACTAGTATAAACCGTATTGTTTGCTTTGTAGTTTCACACGCGACACTTTAACATGTTCAAATTATCTTTTATTCCTAGATATGTTTTATGAATTCTCTCGCACACGTAGTTGCACGCAATTGCCATATAGCATAATAATACATGACACATATTGCTTCATGTCCTTCCTTGTAACATGTTTAATATTTCACCAGATGAAAGTTATGACGCTGGTGTATCATTATGTTTGGAAAATGCTACAGTTTCTAATATTATAAAAATAACATTGTTCCCCATAGGACGAACACTGATGTTTAAGAGTTTAAAGTGTACATGAAGAATTCGAGTTTTATACATTCATTGCTAGAACGACGTCCTAGTTATATGTATAGAAAAGAGATGAAACTTGACTCCAACTTTTCCGATCATCACTACGACTACAAGCTTTTAACTTTTATGACAAGACTCTTGAAGTTCCATTTTAAATCGCAGTGCAGGCGTAAGAGTACTGTTTGCATGACTATTTACCGAGAAGTAGTTCAAATATCGGTTAGAGAATGTTTTTCGTAGTATTTACCATTCGTCGTACATAATTACAAATACAATGTCATTTTCATACAAATTATCCGAATAATCACAGTTCAACAAACAAAGAGAAAAATAAACAAAAGTTATACAAAGTATTATGTATGTCATGTAATCAGTATACTATATCAATAGTATCAGGTATTACAACTATTTGTTCATTGAATTACAAATCAAATATCAAAGCTTTTAATCGCCGAGTCCAGTGGATATATGAGTTGACGGAAATGATTTGTTTAAATCATGTTTAAACATAGGGAATTATTGTAAATTTTTGCTGCATTCAATATTCCGTTGAATTTAATAATCACTATTCATTCAGGATGACATAATTATTTAAGTAGTTTATACTGTCACGATATTAATAAAATAATAAAAAGTCTAGAAGGCTTGGTTGTGAAGTTTAGATTGACATTAAGTTATAAGTCGTATAAAATTTAACTGTCATCATAAACTCCTCTATTACTCATATAAACTTTCCGATTAGGATATTAATAAAGATTACAACAAAAATTTTCAGAACATTTCTATTGGCACGCTTCTCTGAAAATGAAACTTTAATACGATTTAATGGAAAGACGAAAGCGTTAATATTCCATCCGTAGGTATAGGCTAGAGATTTGTTTAAATGGAGTTTTTAGCGAAAATTTACGTGGAATAAATTCATGTAATATACATTAGTATTAAGAGGTAGCAGCAGAACACCAAATCGGATTTGACTTGGGTTTAAGGTTTACAAACAATATTTATTTTCTAAAAGAGTTCTCATTGAAATTACATTAGGTTTCATAAAAATACACTATAAGTATATATTTCATTTTAGTAAAATAATAAAATGCATTATATGTTCAATTAATAGTGGAACGTATATTAATAATATTACGGTGTTAACTGAACTGGTTATCATTATAACCGATTTATAATATCGGTTATTAATACCAGTAAAATTTTAAACAATATTAACTTGTTCCTCCAAAATTATCTTCTATACATTTTGGTATTACATTAGTTAAAGTTTAATCAACAATTTAGAAAGAAATTTTTGTGTAATATTTTTAGTATCATGGCCATTATTGATTATTTGATCGAATTATTAATATGTAGCTAACCAGTGTACATATTTATATGAACAAATTAATTATACGCGGTATAATTGTTTCCACATTTCGAAATAATATCATTATAATTGGTGTAATTATTAGGCATATATGATACTGTACTGTGGTTGTATCTGTTGTCGAGTTTATATTAAAATAAATGATGAGATTCATTAGATATTAATCACTTACTGATCTGTTTCCGAGGTTTCGAACACGACAGTTCAAATAAGCTGTTTTGCCGACTAATGCAGTGACATTCTTGGAAGCGGCCTTGTCAAAATATGGTCCCCGAGTGATGGATATCATGGCTGTGGCTGTTTCCGCCCCTTCGTCATCTGCAGACGCCCTGGGAGCACCACTAGGATGTGCCACCTGTATATTCGAGTACCCCGTCGAACCTGAATAGCAAAAAAACAAAATGTTATTCACAATTCAAATCAACTTTTTATTATGAAAAACCGTTTGTATACATATACGAAACAGACCGGTCAGAAAATTGGTCATAAATGATAAAAATTGTATTTTTTTTACCCTTTAGGATCATGTTAAGAGCATCGGGTTTGGGCAATCTACAGATAAAAAATTTTTCCGGTTGATATCAGCTATATGACTAAATTCAGGTATATTAAAATATTTTACGACATTTATAAAATAGCCCCCGTTAAACTTGTTTTTATGGAAATAGTATAACGGTTTTATACTGTAGGAGAGAAGAGAAGAAAAAAAATATGTAATTCTGACAAATAGGTATATCGTGTACATTAAGTGTGAAATATAAATGTATGGGTTTGAATATATTTATAACGTTTACAGTAGTGATACGACCGCACACGAAACCAGTAAAATCGTTTAATGCTCTTTGAACGTGGTTGAAATGTCAACACGAAACTATTTGTTAGATTTCAAACCAGACTGTGTAAATGATCAAATGAATGTGCGGCTAGCGATGCAGAAGTTTCTGTATTAAATTATTGTATCGGATTAAATTGATGTTATTTTTTAGAGGTAAATTCTGTTGAAATGTAAACCCACAACTGACAAATATTTCTATTGAATAAAATCAACCAAACATTCACTGTTGATAGTATCGCTGCATACGCGGACCAAAATAAATTTCATACACGACTGTCAATGAATCAAATATAACGCAATATTAATCTTTATTATAACACATTAAACTAAATGGGCTTCATAATTTATACATCCTACATAGAAATATTGTTATTCATTGTTGTTTGTGATTGAATATTTGTTTGATTCATCATGCATGCTTATCAGAATATGTTATGATTATTTACTCTTGCTATTATTTGGTTAATTTATTTTATCTAGCAAAAAATCTTGGCTTTGTTCCTATTGTAGCTTGAATTACGTTTAACTATTCACGGAACAAAACTAGGTTATTTGGGCAATAACCGTCACATGACGGAAGAATAGTGTACAAAAGTAGAATTACGAATGGGGTAGTTAAGCGACTGAACAAATATTTTTTCTGTTCTAATTTATCGACGTACGAAACGCTTGTGGAATAAAATATGTTCACTGTATGTTACACATACCGGACTAAAACTAATATTTTGTTACTCTGAATTAAATTCCATGACAACGGCTGAATCTGAATATCCATAATTCCCTGCGTCACAAATTTTTTGCTTTTAGTTTAATCATTAATTAAAATATGAAAGCAGTGAAGTTCAGTTATGTTATATACAAAATAAAATACTGAATATAAAAAGCAATCTTCTATTGTGAATGACTTGATGAATAAAATGGTTCCTGACTACTGACAATAAAGGAACGAACTATTTTGAATATTAATATTGCATAATAAATTTTGTATAATATTTACAAACTGAATAATTATCTTTGTTTCACATTTTGCAATATTAAAAAATATTCTTACATTTCTTACCTAATACAAAGTAGAAAATATAAATTGGATACTTATTGTGTAAAAACAAAGGCAAAACAAATATAGAAGCAGCAGATACGAGTCAATTATTTGACTGCTAGATCAAAACAAATAACGTCCCCACAGAAAACAGAGTTCAATTATAAAAGATTTTACAAATTCAAATGAATTCAAGACTGAAATAAATAGTCCTTATTTGCATATCAATAAAAAGATCTGCTGAAGGAAATTACCGAATTGAAATACTTGAGTCGGCGTTAATTTCATTACACTCATACCTCCTAGGGACAATGGGAGTAGATAGCAGGGTGCGCCATTATATTTGGGGTGGGGCGGGGTCCAGATACACAAGTTTACCTCATTGTTGCGGCTTCACACTTTCCTAATATTTTTGACAGCACATTTGTATATTCACTACATACACTTACTAATATTACTATTACCAAACTCTGGCACGTTTTATAACATATAATAAGTTTTTATAACACCAGATACATATTCAAGACTGTTATTTATTTTGTTCATGATTTGTTTTTGTCAATAATAAAGCATACTATTAAACAAAATTAACAACAAAGTAGATATTGTGAATATTGGCCAAGCGTAATTAAATAAATTATACAAAATTTATATTAAAAACATTGGATTAAATTAATTTTTCAGTTTCTTTAAACAATTAACAACAGTATGTATTTTAGTACATTTTTAAAAGTATATGTTAGTCTGAAGATGTCGACAATAAATATTTTAATGAAGATATAAAAACGTACAAAACAGACATTAGTTATCTCATAACTTCCTTTATTATTATCTAAGGAACTGTGTAATTAGTTAACTTAATTTGTACAGTCATTTACATTACTAAATAAGATTACAAGTATAAGTTCAGGTTGTTAATTATTATTAACTTCATAACAGTTTTCACTGAAAGCTTAAGACGGTTTATCTTGTTAGTATATATTCATAATTTTCAAAGTATTATTTATTTTATACTTCGCATAGTATACCGTTGTGCGCTCTTACTATTATTATCAACTATGAAGTTTTTGTGAGCTAAATTTCTATTCCTTTCTTACCTAATTACTATTTATCCTACAAACAGGCAATTACTGTAAACATAATTTATTAAATTACTCGGTAACAAAAGATAATAACAAAAAGTTTGTTCTAAAAAGCCAGAATGATTATTATTCGTAAATTAAATTAGCACAGATTGTATAAATACATATTATAGTGTACGCCCAGGTTCGGTGAATTCGATTAACTTATAAGATTAATTGCGGAAATTTTCAGGCATCTAGAATTAATTAATAATTAATTACGCGTAAAATATAAAATTTGAGAGCAATTTACGACACCGGAAGTGAGAATGGTAGTTGCGTCCGCTTATTAGAATCAGGTGTAACGTAACAGTGTACATTAATTCTACGACTTTACAATTCAATTAAGTGTTTGCACTTGGGAAATAATTGTGAAAAACAGAAATACATATTGGGTGACTAATTAGTGTAAAATTCACCGGTAATAGGGCAGTAAATAAGATTGTAATGTTATTAAGTGTTGATATTGCCCTTGGGTTCTCGATGCCGAGTTATTTCACTTGCTGCGCTAGACGCGCAAAATTAACTTCGTAAATTTAGTGTCTCGGCGAGTAATTTTATAGGAAAATAACAAGAATCGGGCCGACCGACTTTTCCAAGTCGACGTTAGAACGGTTACTGCAACTAACACCACAGATGCGACCAGCACTACCACTGTCCAACACTCAATACCACAGTATCACCAATACTTCTAACACACTGACTGCACTGTCACTATTACTCTCATAATTAAATTATAGAATAACGCAGTGCACGATGCACTTGTCCTTTTTATCTGCCCGCCAATTGACGCCAAACACTCCACTAAATAAATACCACAAAATGCCGTATTCTCTCTTATCGAGCCCGTTCAGTTAAGTAATTCAATTTAGATGAAATTTCTGAGCAGCGAATCTTTCATTCTGAGCAGGTCTTTGTGCTTGCAGGTCGAGTATGCCATAGTGCTGTATGGAAAGAAAGCAAATAGAACTGAATGCTTTAATTTTTTGCAAACTTTTCTTTCATTGAATGGTGCTTTATTTAAATCGACTCTGTATACAGATACAAATACGAAAGCTCTTTTTTTTCTCTATTATAACTGTGAAAATATTTCCGTAATTTAAAAGCGTAGATTCCAGTGTACTTTATTGCTGACGCAATTCAGATTGAAATGTGAAATATTCGTATATTGCATTGATTTTCAAATATCAAAATGTATGTAAAATATTTTTACCGTAGTTTGAAAACAGTATTGAATATTACTAAAATTGTAATATACATTGTAATTCGTGGTTCATTTTTTAATAATGTATATTTTAACGACAAGTAATTGCTATTATTTCTTATTACATAGTAATATGATGAAATTTCAAATTGTTAGGATGTTCATCAATTTTTTTTCGCGAATATATTGGAATACTTATTGGATTATATGGTAGGGATATAGCTCTCGCTATATTTGACAGTTATGAAAACTAATATCCGATTATAGCTATAAATCTGCTGATGTACTGAATACACTCATAGTATGTGCATATCAAACAAAATGTCTGTGTACATAATAAATTTAATATTGTCGGTTCAGGCATATTAGAATACAAAGGTTCGGCTATAAAAACGTGCGTGCAGCCCAGACACATGGAAAATAAAATGTACAATAAAAGTACTAAATTTAAGAACGGATTATTATAAGAATGAAGACTGTACATATAGATGAAGGGAATTTTTAGACAGTTTACTTAACTATATAATAGGGTATGCATGAATGTATTACATATTGATGATTCAATACAAATATATGTTGACTGAAGCACTTATATGCCATGCAATCACCATTTTTGCAATACAGTAACATCCTAACTTGTGTTATCTCGACTCACGTCAATTTATACTTACATTGTCTGTATACTTGAAATAATAAATGAGAGATCATCTGCTAAAAACAATTTTTTTGCAGGAGAAACAAATCTTTACCGCCAGAATTCACTTCTCGATTTAAAAAAAATTGTCCTTCTATAACTAAAAACTGTTGTATGTTCATTTTACTTTATTTAATGTGTATTTTGTAATAAAAAACGTTATAATTCGCCAATAATTGTTGCTATATCGACTTGCGTCGTTCCTACTTAAGTCGCCTACTCTCAAACCATCTATGACGTCAACTTTAGGGTATTAGTGTACTAATTTTCTAGAAATTAATTTCAAGCACTTGGTTTCCGGGATTCAATTAGTGAGTGCACTTTGCAAGTCTAGCCCTGAAAGGTAATGAAATTCGGGTCCTTAGCCAATTTAAATCGCTATCAAACTATCGTAATATCGGTCACACATATGAAATTACAGAAATATGACACAGCATGTAGCAATGAAAATAATTAATAATAAACGTAGTAAGTGTCATTACGAAAAAATAGAAAAGGCGTGAATACGAAACCACTAATTTCCATGAATCGTGTTTCCATGTGAATGAATAATGCAAGGTGTTAAAATATGCATGATATTTTAATGAAAACTGAAATTTTATTCAAGTATTCACGTATACTATGGAAATTACAATTATATAACTAGTAAGTTTGACTTTAAGCTATATATATATATATGATCAATTTCGTTGTGATGTTAGGTGTTAGCAGACATTCTAATAAAATCAGTACTGTAAACTTTGAACGGGACTTAGGTATAAATCAGAGTTCACCCTACTTATCAATGATCCCATTTTTTGTTTGGATATACATGTAGAATAGAAGCTTCGATCCTTATCACGTTGACTAGTTGATATCGCAGGAAATTTCAGGTTCACATTTCCCCTTTAGACCTTTCTAACAGGATTTTAGCCAAGAGTCTTGGTTCCTCTTAGTTTATGTGTATGTAAATTTGACATGTCTAGACAACATAAAAACATACATAAAAATTTCTCTGATATTCTCGTGGAAGAACGGTATCAGGTGTCAGATGTTACCTTGCGGCAAAGATTATTATAGCGCACGCAAGTGATTAAAATGAATAGGTCGTTGCCGTATACATTAATATACATTAATGTAGCTAATACACTAGTAGCGCAAATAGTTATTCTTTAAGCCACTTAAAACATAATGCTTCATTAAAGCTGAGAAAGTTTTGTGCGTTATGAAAAACATATAATATGTTGTTTTATTATTATTATTATTTTAGCTACACAGCTAACTCGAAGGATATCTTGTTAATTTATTGAGATAGTTTGATAACTTTTCGCTAATGAGCTCTAAAGAAGCAAAAGTTTTATTGCGTACATTATAGCGCAAGTTGTGGGAATATGAAAAAGAATAAACATTCTATATATAGTATTCTAGTTAGTTAAACATGATTTGTATTTCAAAGTTCCGAACTTAGTTTAGTATAAATTTTAGTACATCTAAACAGATATTATTAATTTAAGGTTCTATTAAAATATATTTGAATTAAGGACATTTCACGGTCAGTATGAAACAGTACTAATAATCAGGAACCGTAATGAAGCTAATCATAGGCGGAGAACCCATATTAATTAAGGGTCAGACATTATTGAAGTAAGCAACACTAGACTACAAATGGTAATATATTAGTTAGGTAATTTATAGAGTACGACTCTGTACAGTATTTTCCCTATAGGCTTCCATACAGTATACATATGTATATAATTATGAGTTTCAACAAGGTGTAGAGATATAATATTCATTTCACATAATCTTATATATCTTCATATACATATGTATGTGGAGTTATAGTAAAGGTTCAGGATTCCTTTGGGAATTAAGCGCCTTTATAATATAGGTGTAAAGCTGTGTGGTTACAAGCCTTTCTGTAAACATTAGTTACATAAGCAAGATTTTATTTACATTTCTGCATAATTACATTATGCGGAATACACTAAATACCTGTTAATGTTAATTAAATAAAATTGCAAAAAAATGTAGTGTAGTAAAATGGTTTGAACACATGAATAGAAATAGTACTTTAAAATATTTAATAAATACTTAGCGCTACAGTTCTGAAATTTAAGCATAAATCATTTTAGTAGGCATGATTTAAAATTTCTTTAATGGAGAATTTTATGAACTAGTTGCTTCTTCCTTCCAGAATATGTTCACAAATTATAAAATTTTATTGTATAACACAGTTAACGTCACCCTAAAAAAATTATCCTAAATAAGCTGAAATTAAGTCTGCGGTTAGCATGACGGGTCACACGCGAGCTCGTCGGCCAACTTACGGCGTCAGATGTGCGTCGCGGTCTGTCATGAAAGCAAATTATATGCAAAACGTGCAATTATGCCTAAAGACAGCGGAACATAAATTTAATAAACCACCATTTTACACACGCATTCTAGTCTCCTACCACGTACAGTGTTGTGGGTGCAGTATTTATTATAGAATATATATTTCCATGATTAGTTGGACCTTACCATGCGTGCTACACCTGAAATGGCCCATGATTAAAAGTTATGGAGACACCAAACTAACCATTACCATGTTTTATTATAGATAATTTCCTGTGTGTAGATTGTATTTTAGTATATGTTGTATGCCACGATAATACCTCAGTAATTATATTTATTGTTACTATGAATTAAATAAACTAAATAGTCTGCAGATATGATTGTCATAATATTTAGTTATATGTAGGGATTTCTTTCAGAATCTTCACATGTTTATTTAGAATATCGAATTGTAAAGTCTGTATGGGTACGCAGTTTTCCAATAATTGAATATACCCTATTGAAGCTGCAGTACTGTGCCTTCTTTTCTTAATATTGGCAAGTATACTTTTAGAGTTTTGAAAAGATAGCAATCATTAGACGTCATATGCAGACTCTTGAATTGACGCTAAAGAGTCTTGCTTGTCATACATCCATGCACTTGAAGAGAACATCATTCCTCAGTAGACGATGAAGGATTATATCTGACAAGAATCTATTCTATTCGTCTCTGAGAAAAGAACTACTCAGTTATGGCTCTTATTTTCAAATGTGAAAAGTTAAATGTAATTCTTCCGGGAATCTGTAAGGATATCGCATTATTAAATTCCATTGGAATTCTTTGGCAAAAAGTGCATCGTCAGCATACCTTATTAAATATGAAAAACAATTCTGTCGAATGAAATGCCTTTTCACCAAACCACTGAAAGCATAATGAGCGAAAATTATATTAAAAGTAATATTAAAAAATCATCCTCAGGGAATAACGGAACATCGTGAGGCTATGCACAGTGTCTTATTATTTATTCAGCAGACGACTTCGTTCTCTTGACAAATTTAATTAACCTGGGGGCTTGTGAAACTGTAACTGTTCTGTAAAGTGTCCGACAGTTTGACGCTGTCATAACCTGTTCTCCACTCGAATATGGATGAAGATCATTACAGCTTCATTTATTTCATTATCACAGACATACCTGATCGTAAACTTATTTAATTAACGAATAATGAATACATTTCCCTTGTCAAGAACTTCATTTTCTTAACTTTCCAACAAATACACAAACAACCAAAAACTTTACAATAATGCCGAGCCAGTCTGCTAGCATCTTATTTAATACCTGATTACCATCATGTTACAGGAAGTCAGCGTCGACAAAATTAATATTCCGCATACAACAGCGAGGGGTGAATACATTTTTAGACGGCTGATAATATTGTGGGAATTATTAGGTTATTCAGCTGTGTGATGCGGGATATCTCAAAAGCTTCTATTGTAATCACGTATTGAAGAGCGAGTATAAAAGATGAATGATTAATGTAATATAATAATCTATGTACATGTCCTAAAGAAAGAAGTATGACTTTATAACTAAAACAAGAAATATTAAGAGATAATGTTCAATTTCATGATCTACATTGAAATATTTCTAGTGCAAACAGATTACTGAAATAATGAATGTTTTATTTTTGTTTTTATGCGTCGTTAGTTTTCATGATCTAGCTTAGATATGGAACAGTTCTCGCCCCCATGATTCAATTGACGCGCCTCTAGTGGCGGAATTTAAAATCTCTCCTAACTCAATTATTCGCGTCGCTTCTTACGATCTTTGTCAGCATACGTAAGTAGCTTTTTCATAACAAACTACCCCAGCTAATAAACGGAATGTCTGTTTTCTAAGTACGTGAGTGCGCAGTCGCCGTTACTCACGGATTTTATAATTAACTGCATTCTGTTTTCTCATTTTTCAACTGTGAATTTCGATTTGGACATAGATTAAATTCAGAAAATTAAAAAGGTAGAATTGAGTTTCTTTTTCTTCTCCTTTTCGCATCGAACAGAATAAGTCAAGAACAGTATTAATTTTTTACTAGATCCATTATCGTTAAGACAATTTATAGACGAAGAAAAAAATTCGATTTCATTATGCGGGTACATAAATGTAGCAGTATATTTCATGCGAAAAAAAATCCATTAATGATTTCATGTACTATAGAGATAAAATTTTTTTGTTTTCATTAAAGTACCAGATTATATTCTGAATAGTACACGGAATCATTATATTGCCTTCATGAGAACACATAAGTTAAATTAGTTTGCAAAACGCCTTGATGCTATATCTATTGTTTAAATTAGAACCTTACATTTTTCTATTTTATCTAAATGACGTGACTAATAAACAATGAGCAGGACTAAACAAACCAAATTAGGTTAAAACATTTTTAAATACACGTTCTTAAGCAAAAAGCAATTAACTAAAAACGATTATGCTCTTAAGGAACAGATAATGTGGAGAGAAAAAGTTATTTTATTAAAGTCTTAGATAAGCGTTTAGTTACAAAAAACAATGTCAAGCTAAAGAAATTAATTTTCTTACGTGATCTTGCTACAAAGCTGCGGGTAAGTTGTGAGTTAGTCTAAGAGCATTCTAAACAAGACAGAAATGTGGATAATGAATTACCCAGTCTAGACATCCCTAATTGTGGTTGTATTCTAAGAAGATTAACGAAAACTAATTGTGAAACCACTGGAAATATCGACAAAGAAACTTATCGAGAAGATTCTGTAATTTTTTATATTTCTTACAAGCTTATCGTTCTGCAGTTTTTAATATTTTTTATCTAAGAATGACAAAGGAATTGTTGTTCCGGAATTGTATACATGTATACAAGAGTAAATTTCTATTGTATATATTGTTTCGTGTTTTTTTTCATGAATGTAAAATATTTGCCGCAGAAATTACTTCTTGGCTGGTCTCCAAAAGTAAATTGGATGCAACAATCTACCGTGTATTCGACATTACGGTGAGCAATTTACGTCAACAATAAGAACGTTGAATGGGTTTACAGTTAACAAAGGAACGTGTAATTTATTCCACTTGTATGCTTTTCATTCGTAAGTGAAATAGGTTTACCGAAAACTTACGTGTCAAATAAAAGAATTTCCAATGTGTTTAATTTATTCGTATTATTATTATTTCGTATTGTACTGACGTATGTATTCATACAATTTTCTTTCAGTATAAATGACATATAAAGTGTTTTATATAGTCGGATTGTTCTGGCACATATTCAACGAAGATTGATCATACGGAAACAAGAACATGATGTCCATATAACAGAAACGAAACATTATCCGTTATGAACTCATTAATATTTATCAAACATGTCGTGATGCGCTTTGAATTTTCATTTATTAAAAACGTTAAAGCATATTGTAATAAAAATATTCTATCTGTTCGTACTAACACCGAACACAATGTAATCATTATTCAAAAACGTTGATGACAATTATAAATTTTAAGCTGTACATTGTCAAATGACGTTTATTATTGTAGGTACACAATTGATTAAACAAAAAATTTACATTTCACACCAGTGTTCGAATGATATGTGAAGTTGATGAAGTTAATGAAACATGCACGATCTGAACCAGTAAATTAGTATTTCTGCTCGAAAAATATAACAGTAATTTCATATAGTATCAGACAACATTGCCTGAATTAATGTATTCTATATTTTTTTATAATTAGACCTAGTATATTTCGTTATTAGTAACGTTTTCAGGAAGTAATATTTTAATTACTTACATTCTCGTACATGGAATATCAAATACTATCATCTGTGCCATTATACCAATGTGATGGTGCTAATATTTATTTTGTATAATTAACAATTACTTGCGAGTACGGCTTTTACATCGCTGGTGTATTTCGTTTGGAAGCTGAAATTTGGTATTCAGTTAGGGATGCTGTAATTGTCTACCCACTATTGTGCTTACACAGATTTTAAGAACGGTTGGTAACACAGCACTGCCAACGATAATTACCCATTAAGAGTGTGCGTGACGCAAACGATATTTAGACAGACATCTTCGATAAATGAAGTTAATTATTTTGTTCAGAATTCTTATTATCTTTGAAAGTAAACTGGATTTTTTAGCACGTCATAAAATGCTTTTAAGGCGAGAGTGTTATCCATTCACTAGACGAAATGAAGAGACTGTAATTAAAATATCCAGTTGACGTTAAACGAACAGTATTAAACTTGTTTTCACATATTATATGAAAGGAACACACCAGAATAGACTCGTAAGTTATTCATGTAAATTGAAAATAAAACACTGCAGAATTACGATATGAAAGTGATTAAAAGTTAGTATAACCATTGCATTAACGTGCTTAGAAAGTGTCAGATTATATCAGAAGTTTATTATTTTCCAATTAAAAGTTAGTATAACCATTGCATTAACGTGCTTAGAAAGTGTCAGATTATATCAGAAGTTTATTATTTTCCATTCTTACAATTTTTCTAAAAACATGTACTCGTATTTGTAAATTTCAAATTAAATATCCATATCAAATGTATGTATATTAGTTTTAATAGTAGTATTTCATATTTTATGACCTGTATATAATTTTGTACAGAATATTGCTTTTCCATTACCACATTACAAATATTTGGTCATTAAAAATCAATTAACGAACTCTTTAATAACAGTTTTAACTCTGATATCAGAAATATTTATATTAATAGGTATAACAGTGTACTACTCTTGATATGTCCACATCAAAATCGTAACACAAAGCAACTACAATAGTAATTAATTGAAATCAATAACTCATTAGTTCATAGAAATCCTATTCAATACTACAGTGTCTAACGATTAGAGTATAGATTCGTCTCACTTCGAGATATAAAGGATTGTAATTGATTTTTCTTGTGAAAATGAAAATAAATGTGGACAAGCTTTATGTCAAAAGAAAGGTTTATCCTTGCTCTAGTAAATCGTAAATTAATTTTTTATTTCGTTCATCTGTCCATATATACTAGTTTCGATTACGATTTCTTTCTATACCAATAAAATTCAAACTCCATAGATATCTAATGACCATTCGATCAACTATTGACAATTTGTGAAAAATTTGGAAAACATTTCTACAATTTAATTGATACATATAGTCCAATATTTGTAGAGAATGTGTATAAAAGAAAACTAAAATATCCGACATTGTATTTCTGATCGTATCTGTATACAGAATAGGAATCCAAAGGTTCGTATGCTTGCTCATATACATGGAGCAATTATGAGGGTTGTGCTTGTTTCAGCACGATTGGTAATGCAAACGGCGCAGTTCCGGTTCTCAACACTTGTGTACTTGTGTGTAACATAAATAAATAAATCACGCTCTAGGCGAAACCCATTAAAATGTACATATTGGAATCCCTGAAGACGAGAAATGCAATAATTGAAAAAGACGTCAAGGATCCACCTAAAATAGATTTGTCAACACAATAGAAAATACAATATCCTTTGAAATGGACAAGTCAATATATCAAATATCATCACAGAATATGAGAAATTTTCTGAAATCGACTTGGGTATAGTAATAAATAGAAAACCAACTTTCAAAGAGACTTATCCTTTAAACCAGCTATAGAAAATGCAATCTACTAAGAAATCTATACTTGTAAGGACAAAATGTTTGGTGAAAATTAGATTATACTATTGTATATAGTTCAAGGAGATGATGCTATTTGAAAACTACATATATAGTAGATAATATTAAATTACAAATGATGAATGGGCAAATATACACCCGGTCATCAATAAGTTTCCATAAACGATATTTACTTTTTGACATATATAAATGTACATATATGCGTACATGACATCAATATATCTTCCAAACTCAAAACAAACTCTTGTAAGAAGTAGAAAAAATTTGATTCCAGAATTTACACGGTCCATTATCATCATGGTCGTAGAGAGAAGAACGAAGAATGCTGGCGGATATATTTTTTACATATGGAAGGAAAAAGGAAAAGATTTAAAGCAGTCTTTGTGCTTCAACACAATTCAATGGAATGAAGCTTTTAACCAGATACCTGGTTGCTTGCATGCAGAACTTTATCCGTTGCCATAAATTACATGTAAGCTTACACGTGCGCTTTGGTGATGCAAAATGTCAGTGGAAATCAATCAATCACATGGAAAAAAAGTATTCATCACGCGAGAGCTTGTTAAACGCGTGACAGTTACATCAACTGTGAAAAGACGGATACCTGTATGAAGTGGCGGGACAAGCCAACGGCTCTATGCACTGTAAATATACTAACTCAACCCGTATCCGGTCTGACGATCTTTTTATTCCGCCGAATATATTGCTAGTGTTCGCGCGATGCAGTATTCACAACCTACATAGCCCACGTAGTAACAGTCACAGTAACTGTGTTCGCCAAAAGTGATAACGTCAGTTTTATGGAGTAATGGAACAAGACAAAAGTAAGTTACTGATAAAACAGTTATTCCACTATATGAACCTAGTAGGCCATACACAAATGATAATGCCACTACACACAAATAAATTGACAATATTTTTTTAATTTTACACGGAATATTGAAAATATGAAAATTATTAAAAATAAAACTGCTTTATGAAAATATTTATTTACATACGACGACAACACCAACGAGTACATTTATTTGTGAAATGTAAATATCGTGTTGAACCTATTCCATATTGATAACAATGTTAAATAGTGAAAAGCTGTTATTTGTCATTTTGTATTTATGAAAAAGTGCGTGACAGAATGGCATATGTGTTGTTAAAACATCATTGATGTTTTGGTGTAAACATCACATTTTAAAAGTTAACGAAATAACATTTTCCAAAAATTACAAAACGCATTATTTCCCACGGCGCTGTTGATTTGGAAACAAGCAAAGAGGGTACGTTTGATATGCATATTTTTGTAATAAATAATTAATATAATTGCCATTTGCTTTTTACTAAAACGCAAAAGCTTTACATAGGCGTGTGAATTGAAAATACGAGTCAACATAAATTTGCATATTTTATTGTTGGATATATGAGAGTAATTTCATACTTGTATTACTGGGGACATATGTGTACTGCATTGGAACATTGTGTATCGAATAGTCAGATATGAAATATATGCACACACGTGTATAGTAATAATTCAGGGAAAAATGGGAGCAGTACTGTTAAAAATGAAGAATAGGTATACAGTAGAAATAAAAGAACTGGAACACAACGCAGCGCATTGTGCACTGATTCTGTGATATGAGAAATATTATTCCATTTTGTTTTCTATTCTTTCTTATTCTATGCAGTGTAGATAATATATTTCTTTCATTCAAAATATCTACATATTAACAGATTTATGAAAATTATAGTGAACTTAAAGTGTATACTGTGATATAGAAAACAAAACAAAATATTAATGAATAGGAATTATGTCAGCAAACGAAGCTGTGTGCATAATCTCTTATGCAACGAGTTCTATCTCGTGCGCGGTATTAATCAATTATTTATAGAATAAAAGCAATGTGCAAAGGAATATATACCTCGTAGGTCTTTCATTATCTCTAACGAGTAAGGTATCTACCTTGTAATTACAGCTAAATACCAGAATTAATATAGATACAGATAATTATAAAGAGAATACAAGTTGCCGATGTAATAATACTAAACCTGTTCATTTGTTCCAAATAATCAGCACAAAGTAATTTTTTCTCTAAAGCGTGGAATATTGAAAGGGTCCTTTTCACTTGTTGTTTCATAGGCGGGTAAGGCATAAAAACTAATTGTGTTATCATGTAAGCTTCAAGCTTAGTGATAAATTAAAAGCAGAGAATACTGTTGTGAAAGGCTGTATTAGACGTCGAACAAGAAACACGATGGCAAACAACACTGACATTCAAGCAACAAAATTTATGATCTGAAAATATATACTTCACTGTCGGTACAATACACGCTCTAATATTTTTCACTACATTAAACTTTAAGTTCTTATATTTCGAACAATAAACGTTTTCAGTTTCTTATGCAGTTAACGATGTTTTAACACAGCTAAATGTTTACACTGTTTTCTGAAAGATCAAAATAGTACAGTCATTTATTTACACTTAACACCGAAACATTTGGAATTTCTTGTGCTCTGTTTTCGAAAGGATATCAACGAGCTGGAAGGATTATCAGCAGTATCATATTTCATACGAATATTTAGAAGTATCCTGTATTGATTTTGTTATTTAATAGCCATTTATTGGTGAATGACTGAATATTATCTAAAATTAGTTTCGTTGTTCTCTATTCTCAAATATTAAATATAACAAAACATTTGTCAAATATTTCATGAGCTATATAAAATTATCGTTAATAAGGATAACATTCACTGGTAATCCTGAAATGGGTTAATGATGTCTTGTGGAAAAGATAAATATTTCAAAAAGACAAAAAAATTCGCATAACGAGTCATGGCACGTTCGTAAAAATAGCTGTGTAAACATCAGGATACCGAACAGAGTAGACATTCTCCCAAGCACTCTTTAGAATTATTGTCCCTCTGAGGCATTTCATAAAAACGGTGACAGCTAAGAAAAACAAGGAAATCGAATGGACCCTTAAACTAAAAAAGAATGCGTCTTTTGTGTCACTAGGCACACATAATTTTCAATCCATTTTCTGAATATAAAAAATTTCTCCGGTTATACATAAAAGTGCCTCGAACATTTTGATTTTTTCAATTATTACAAACAATGAAGGAAATATATTCAAACAAAACAAATACACAATCATACTACCACATTACATAACTGTTACCTGCGGATAAATACACTTTATACATTGCTTAAATGAATAAAAAATGAAAGTCGTCCATTTTTTAGTAAATAAAACAAAATTTTTCGTCCTTTTTCAAAAGTGCTCATTTAACCATTTATTAGCTCGGTCTATGGATTGTTTAGTCAATGTCAAATGTAAATAGAATGCAGAAATACAGTAAAATTATTTGTTCTGCAAACTAACAAAAACGATTTTTATGGAATCACGAAGGGTCATTTTTAAGTGATGCATGTTCAATTCTTCAGGCAATATAAAACATTTCAAGTGTTTATTTTCGTCACCTTCGTAAATGGAGCACTATGGCTGCGTGCTCAGCGAACTCAAGAACCGATCTCGAAAATTTTCATACGAGACGTAAAAAAGGAGACCAGGGTGCTGCCATCTTGTGCAAGCAAGGTCTTAGGAACCAGATCGATTCTTGGATGCCCTGGATGCTTACCAAGTGTAAAGTCTGCCTTGTGTAATGTAAAAAATTATGTGATGCACAAGAATGAGAAAAGAACCGAGCAAGAATTATACAGTCTAGCTCTGAATAATATCCACTATCATGATCAAGTTATTTACTATCATCATACGAATTAACAGGGAAGTCATAAGCAGAAATATATTTTTCACATACAGTAATGTTGGATATACGAATATAAAAAAGTTTTATACATTATTATGATATGTCAAAAATAAACATGTCGTAATACAAGCACACATGCTGTTTTTTTAAATTTTTTGATGTACTAATATTGGAAACATTATTTTTTACACACTAGATTGAATACTTTTCGTTCAGTACCATAATATTTCAGTTCTTTTTACACGCAGTATGAAGATTATGTTTACACCTATAATAGGATAGATAGAAAGTACATTTATATTATATTTTCCTTTGGTCTTCACCACATTTTATCAATCTGTCAGTGTTGTCTGAAGTCGGCTCGAACTTTCTTAATTGTCAAGACGAAGTTCCGTTTGGATGACTTCGCCGCAATCAACGCACAGCGAAAAAGATAAGCGTACTATTCTTTGATATTTTACGGCGAAAAATGTAACGTTTGTTATTATTTCCTTTTCAATACGATAATTAAAATGGATATTAAAAAATATATATTTTAACAATG
>JAGJTL010000039.1:4018160-4050670 GCA_022063505.1 Calosoma granatense
TAATAATACATTGCGAAAAAAAATCAATTAAAATGTATATAAAAAACTCTCATTGTTTACTCTGACATGTGAATTTGACATATGCTTTCAAAATGTTACAAAGTGTAATGAAAAAACACTGGAAATTTCCACAATGGCTGTATTTATAAATTAAAATATATGTATTTATTGACGTAATTATAGTTTCATACGACACCATAAAAAATCGCCAATGTAATTTTTGCTATTTTTTCAGTATAGAGCATACCGGACTATCAATGTAATACAATGTTTAAAGTAAATGTGAATTAGGATATTTTACAATCAAATATGAAAGCAGTCTCGTATCACTCTAAAAGCTTTGTATACATTTTAAACAAGTTAGAACAGAATAACAAGTGTGTTAACATTTTCAACAGCTGACATAACCCTTGTCAGAATAACATAACCATTTCATCTGCAGTTATTTTATTCTAACTCGCTGATATTTCTCCATAGAAGTTCATATTTTGGTAAAGTTTTTACAAAAATAAGTTAGTTCATTTTTCAGTAAAAAGCAGACAATATCTGGTGAACTACGCTTAGTGTAATATTTTCTATGCTCGTATGCATCTCTTATTCATTCTTCATAAACCAGTGTTTTAATTTTCTTTTCTTGTTACATGTGCTAATTAAATTCTGCATGAATATGTATCAAAGACAATTATTATTCGTTAATAAATAACTATCGTCAGAAGTTTAACAGAATAATTGCAGTTGTACTGAATAAAACCTAGTTGAATTTCGACGTTTCTATGTTGAATGCAAATATAACTGAGGTAATTGTAAATGTTGCCAGTGACAGTCGGGTTGATAGTCATTATATGAGTGTAATATACAGAATAATGTACGGAGAAACATGCAGGATAGAACGTACAGGAAGTTTACAATGTAATGATGCAGAAAGTGGAGGACATTCATACGAACAGTAAAACACTGCACAAGCAACAACCGGAACGCTTATAACATCCTTGCGAGAACCGCAGTATAGTTGGTCTTCGTTCTGTTATGTCTGCTTGCCAGTGCTTGCTCACTCGTTTGCTGAGAGAAATGTCTCTTCTATTAAACGAAGATTGTATTGTACAGTTCCAAGCAATATTGTCCACGGCCGAGTCCAAACATTACGTAACGTAAATTAAATTCTTCACTGGACATCAATGGTTTTATACTTTACAGAAAATGATGAACTTTTCATTCCATACGTTATTATGAACACAACTTATGAAATAACTTTTTTATATTATCTGCAATGTATTCTAGCTCGTTATTAAATAATATTATATGATGACGTATAAATTTAGCACTAGTATATTCTGTCCAAAGGTGAATCTTCGTGGTAAAAAAATAGAGCGTAGAAAGAGAAAGTTGAAAGGTATGGAGTGTACGTGACGTATACATGTATATTTTACATTTTCCACGGTGTGGCGTTCAACTTCAACGTTTATACAAGTCGTCCTTTGGGAGATATGGTTGTGCGCATGCGTTGTTGGTTAGACATTGAGCGCAAGAACACGGATGAGACAAAGTTTATGCAATATATTACTTCTGCAAACGTAGACAGGATTGCTCGCCGCCTTCAACGAATAAAACGTATTATGCCCCGCTGGTGAAACGCTATGTTTTGCTAACCCTATTGCTCTTGTCGGTTCACGATCTTGACGAGACGATTTCAACACCATCGTTCGACGATCACACGTACTGCAACGGTGCATCGTACACTTAACTATATGTAAAGTCTCGTAGAATGTAGCTACGAAGATTTGTATGACGAACATGCAGGCAGACACTTGAAACATTGCAAAACTCACGGATTACTGAGTGTCCCATGACAAAGCTGCAACTCTGCAAATGAAATCTGTTTGCAAACTAAGTTTTACAGTGGAGATTAATTTACTTGACATTTTAAATTAACGTGCACGGTATCTTCCCTCTTTCTCTACCTTTTAAATTACAATGAACATACATATCATTTATCATATAACTCGATAACACAATATTGAAGTGTAATTAATAAAATATTTTTCATTTTGTTGCAAATGTAAAAATACTAAATTTAATTCGTACTGCTATTTTACCAAATATTCATTATATTTTATTGTTTAAAAATCCATGTTTATATTGAAACACAATTTCAATATATGTGTTTCGGCTGAATTAATTTCATTTAACAATATTAATTGAAAATTGATATTATTAATCAGTGTTTCACCTTGCAGTATATGTGTATAATAAATATATGTGGGTAGATATTAATTTCCTGTATTGTATTATTATGTATAATGAATGTTTTGATGAATATCAATGAGTGTCTGAGGCCTACTGTACATTTCTACTAGCGCGTGTGTGTAAGACGAAATGTCTAAGCAAATAAATGACGATAATATATGTGCTATTTCGTGTGTGTGGTGTTCAGTAATACAGTTGCCAGCAGACGGCTGTAAACAGTTCGCGTAGTGCTGTGTGAGATGCTTACTGACATACATCTCTACCAGCACTACGGCATTCCACTTGAAGTAGTTCAAGTTCAACTCCTGCACACAAGCTGGGGGGCTATCAATTTCAAGAAAATCCAGTAATCTACGCCGGTATCTTACAAGGATATGACAGTGCGTTGAAAGTGGTACGCGGAATTTCCATCATAGTCATAAAGCAAATATGAAAACCGTCGTTGGAAAATCTTCCGAAGAGGCAATCGTCTAGTGATCTAACTTGCGGAGAGATTTTGGAACGAATTAAAACCAACTAACTTTAAATAACCATTGTGAATGTGTAGTTCAGTGGTAAATTGAATTGATTAACCACTGTGTAATTAATATTTCGTCATATTTGAACAGTAACGCACATGTTCAACTTTGCTGTGGATAAGTACATTGAATCTTTAAACTTTTATACAGTAATCATATTTTAGAAACTAAATAACTTCATCACTTGTATAAACAATTCTCATTTAATATTGAATAATTATGAACTAGTTATCGCAAATATACCAATTTTCTTTTTTAAGAAAATTAGCAAAACTGCAATATAGTATGCATGGCTGAACCTTTGCTAGTTAAGTTTTTTAATTAAAAATTATTTCAGATTAAAATTATTCTACTTCCTTCAGCAGAAGATAATATTAAATTTAAACTAAAGTAAGGTATGAATGCACATATACTCATTTGGGAATAAATTGGAATATTGTAAAATATCACCTGTATAACATGACGCTTTTTCCCTTTTTGGGGAATCCGAACTTTGTCTCAAAAGAGATGATATTTAACTATTCGTTAGCATAGCATAACATTTATCATCTGGTTTTTTCTCTTAACTTTCTTGAAGAAAATAAACTTACATTAGTTGGTAAATCATTAATTCCGTGCTCTTCTAACCAAACATTAAATGCAGTGCTGAATTAAAATTCATCACATAAAGAATTCTGCCAGGCAGGTTTTATTTCTATTTTGATTTCTTGGAAGGAAATAAACCTGTGTTGGGTTTTAATTAATGACAGAGAAAAAAATTAAGAGTCTACTTGAAAGGGTTGAGTAATGGTCATAAACAAGGAAGAAAGTTTAATTGTGAAGATGTAAAAGTACTGAGAAATATACAATGTTAATTTTGATTTAATCTAATTTAATGTTTTGTATTTTGCTGTTTTAGTGTGCATAAAATTTTATGCATTTCATTTCTCTTTCTTTATCGCGTCCTTTCTGAAGATTACTTGTTAGATATTGCTGGAAGTAAATATTCCACTTTACAACTAGTATAACTTTAAAGACCCTTTTACTTTCCTTCAACTTGTCAGGAAACGTGCATCCGACGGTTGAAGAATTACAGATTCCTGATAAAATTGATTTGAACGATGACGAGGAAGTCACCCGAAAAATACCACAATTTATCTCTTATTCAATTGAAAGGAATGGACAAGAAACGTATTATTATTGTCCTTCTCTTAAATCGAATAATAAAATGATTAATTATCTTACAATTGATGTATATATATTTTATTAAAGCTATAAATAACAATAAAATATAAATAAACTAACTTCTACATTCGAAATTCCCCACAATACAGTTTTTGATTGCAGGAAATATCAAATACTTATATCAATGACTACACTTATTCAAGTGACACCAAGTTTTTCTAAATTGCCGTCGTAATTGAATAGGGTACATTTCATCTGCAATGAACGGAAAGTAACAGAATGGAAATCTAAAATGGAAATTCGAGAACGATTGAAAGAAGAGAAGACGTAGTAGAACTGGACTAAATATTCGGAACGGAATTGACTTATAGGTACTATTACTTGAATGAAGTAATTAATTCTCGGGTAGGGGAACTTTGAATGCGTTAATGAAGAACGCATTTTAACCTCCAAATTGAATTCCTAAATGAAGAATAAAAGGGAAGACAGAAATCCTGTCAAGGCAGATGTTTCACGGTTGGTATATATAAAATATGTGATACTTTTAATTTCTGCACGAAATAGAGTAGAAAATGGATTTTTAAATGAGACACCGTCGTGTTGATGGTTAGGCGTGAGTGCGGGGTGACGATGCTTTGGATAGTCTGTCTCCTGTGTCACGTGGAAGTATGATGTGCCTGGTTTTGCTGTTACTATACGTATGTATGTACATGGTAATATAATTAGACCCCGGAGAGAACCGGGTAAGTGAACATCGTTGCTACAGGAACGTACCAGAACGTGACTGTATTCCGTGTACTGTACTTATCCTCACGCCTCCTATACCAACTACACAGCATCTTCCTTCCTATGTACCTCTTCCTCTGTCTCCTCCTCTCATTCAACCAACAAGCAAACAATGTACTTTTACAAAGTGTTTCACAACTTTTATCTAAAAACTTAGTAATATTACACAAACATAAGATGGCTCTAAAAATATCTACCAAAGTGATAGTTATTCAGAAACATTTGAATGAGAATTTCATGAAAACTGAAGAGTATATGGAAAATGTCAGTTAATGCACAACAACAGAGAGTGCTTGCAAATTTCCATTACGGTTGAATTTAACAAGTTCGTAATCAAATAAAGATAAGGATATTATGTAAAGCGGAAATGCGCATGTGTAGAATATGGTCGTTTGCGAGCAGTCCAAATATAGTAAACTCGGTATATTATCCCCAGGTGTACATTATCTGTGCATGATAAATACACGTGTTCAGCAACTATAAAGGATGTATTAAAGAAAATTAGGGCCTGGCAGACTAGCGGGTATTGGACTAGCGAAACTATTCCAAAATTGCACTCTGCATTCAACAAGCACTCCGTGAAATTTTGACGGTATAAATTACTAACATCGCCTACGTAACGCGCATTGTAGCCCGATACAGCACGGGTTAACAGTGCAGAAAAGACATAAATATGTACATATAAAGTACGCGGATGCTGGTAGTAAAAGTGGAAGTACTCCGGGTAACAGTTTAATCTCTGGTTCTGGATATTCACAAAGCGGTAACGTGGTAATGCGTTTATTAGTTTAACATCTATTACCTGAAGCTTCTTTTAACGTGACCCTTGTTAGCTTTCATCGCTGGTATTATAAACCTTATCAACTGGCAGACATGACACTCATTCAAAATGTAAACGGAGCTTCAACTCAACGTTCTCGCTTTTCTTTAATAATACAACTGGTATACAGTAGATTTGAATTAAGGTACCAATTATAAACAAAATGTTGAATGAAACAGTTCAATATTTGTTACTATATTCGGTACATTTTTACTTTTCTACGTAAACAGCATGCAGATACATTTCTGGGAAATTTAAATTATTAAGAAAAAAGCTAATGTAGGTGGAGTAAAGTACTAATAAAGCTGTGTACACTTGCCGGATAATAATTATACCTTTATCGAAAATTAAATTCATGTTTACCGAACATTTCCCTCAGGTAAATATGCACATTTCCAGGTTAAGTAAATTTCTCAAAATTTATATAATCCATGTAAACATAACAGTTATTATTTTAGACATGCTTTGATCATATTCTTCTGAATTAAATTATTATGTTTGATATATGTTATACACTAAAATTACGGACTATGTACTGCGCAAGTAAATAACCTCTTTTAAAATTTTTGAAAGTATACTTTAACCTACTTTGTCATCTCACCTTCGTTTTAATTTATGCCTTTAAAGTTCTGAGTTCTTAAAGTTATAATATAAAATATTACAACATTATTCAATGTTCGTACGAAGATACAAAAAAGAAATATTATATGACAATGATAAAACCTTTTAAGATTATGGGAATTTTACTTTTTAATATTTTAGTTTCAGAAAAACTGACAGACTCCGTCTTACATATACGACAATGAATTCAGTACACAGCTTATCTCTGTATTCTTGGCACGTATCCCCATTTTTACACCTTCAATATCTGACAGATGCTTTTTTATTTTCTTCGAATATGATAATTTTTTCCACGTTCTACATTCGATGTGATCAATAAATATTTCATAATTTTATTATTTACAGGTAAGGTAAAGTAACAAAATAGGTAAAGGTAGAGTTTTTTGAATTATTTTTTGAACAAAAGATTCTCCATTCAATTAAGAATAGATAGCATATTTGATTCTCACGTTGAGAATGTAATTTGAATTTTTTCTATTAGCAAAGTTGAAAAGAAGGTTTACAAAACGAAACACACTTTTACCTTTATTGGTAGTTTAATAGAAAGTGTTACCAAGCTTACTTTAATTAACTAGAGATAAGACTATCAGTTGTTTACATACACGGAATACCTAGAATGGCGACATTTTAAGACACTATAGAAGAGAATAGTGTGCTATATAGGGTAAATATTCCTTTTCAGAATATTCTAATTAAATTTCTGAATCTTTGCAGGTTCACAGCGAACCGCATTAGACATGGTAAGCTTTTCATGTGTAGAATAATTAATTACTTTTATTCAAAAGCATTCACCTATTCACAGCTAGACACGTTTACGTAACCAGGCAATTTATTTTCCAACAAGCACCATTTTGAATTTAAAATACAGTGCCGAGAATACCGAATTACTCATGCGGTAAACCGATGTACGGTTTGTGGCAACTTTACATTTAAAGCAAACCAGTTAGTTCAGTTGAAACCATGTATATTACAATTAGAACTCGCTGGCTCGTTCGCTCGCTTGCCAGTAATTCGAAAACACGTGCAAAAACCTGGTGGACATGAATGAAACGAGACAACTGGAAAAAAACTAATGTATACATATATATACTCCATATTAACATGCATTTCCGACTTTTATTGTAATTAATCCGCAGTACTTCCGTTTTACATTCGGAAAATTGCGAAAAACTCTTCCGGGATTCGTTATTTTTTATTATACAGTTTTGCCATATACGTACTTCGTGAAAATAAAAGCGTGTTGAGGTTCCGTTTATATGAATTAATTTTACTACGTACTCATACTCGTAATTTGGAACAATCATCGGACATTCAACTGCACCCATTTTACAGGATAACGCAGTGAAAAAACAATGAAACATGCTAGTGTACTTTGCATGTCGTCATTTAGATAATAACTTCATGTTATACAAAATTATTTTAGCGAGATGAGGTTTATACATGGTTATCTAGTAATCTCCCTATAATCAAATTATAGTTTTAAGCATATAGAAATATAATAACCGGTATTCATACATCGTTACTAACAGCTCCTGTATCTGATAATAAAGATAACAAGTGTTAAATACTAGACAAAATTAGTAGATTTTAGTCTTCCTTAGTATGAATCTGTAAAGATTAGAGAATATATTTACTGAAGTATTATTTTTTAATTATTGGTGATTAACTGAATCAAGAAACAGAATATGGAAATAAAATATGATTCAATAGTTAATAATAATACTACGACTAATTCAGAACGATCCATTAGATCTGTTCCGTAATGAAGTTAATTGGAAATGAATGTTTGTTTCAATAAGCAGCATACTGAAATGCGAATTACAATTTTTAAACAAGACATAATAATATTATAATATATATTTCATTAATATACATGTATAAAGTTTGCATAATTGTTAATGTAATGGCTACTCGTATAGAAAAGCCGCAGGTTTTAAAGTACTTACGATTCACACTCTGGCGTAATTGCGTAAACAGGGAAATTACCAACCAGACCGTGTGCTTATCCTACATCCGGCAATAATTGCAGGCTTTGTTACATAGATAGGTAGCAAGTGATTTGCACCGCTGTAATTATAGGGCAGCATAATGGTAAGTGAAACCATCTATAATTTACATTAGTTACAAGCAAAACATAAATATCATTTGTAGTTCATTGAAATGATACCTCTACTTTTAAAATCTAAAATAGAACTTGCTAAAACACTTACAGGATTTTTTCTGATATATTCGTATATACAATGTCTCATATTTATATAAAGTTGATATAATATTATATAAAAATAGACTCCTTTTACATTCATGAATATAAATATCTAAAATATTCTGTTCAAAATTTTAACAGAATTTTTACATCGATAATTCTCAAAGTAGTACGTATATTCATTAATAAAAAAACCAATTATTTTTTTTGTATTTTTCTTTGAAACTGCGAAACAGAATAAAACTAATTAGTTCGTTGTGTTTGCCTTTTACAAAAGTGGTAATATAAAATGTTAATAATTTCATTTTTGTTTCGATATACACATAGTAATTAAATACAATAATTCCCAATTTAATAACTGAAACTGCTGATGAATGTTGCACTTGCAACTCGATGTGCTACACATATGAAACAGAATGTAAATGAATACAAGTAGGTACATGTTAAAACAATGCTGTTTGCAAATGAAATAAAATTCACGATTAAATAAAACCACGTTGGTTGTATTAATTATTGCACACATTGATTACAATTGTTTCAATAAAAACATACTGGAAATGCTAATTAAATTTGAAATGTTTGTTGCTGTGTATTTTAAATAATAAATATAGTGTTGTGAATTCAATAATAGATCATAAAAATTGATAATTTATAGTGTAGAAGAGTACGAATTTTCATATAAAATCAAATAATAATTTCATGTTTGTACTTTATTTATTTTTTGTTGATTTTGCTCTTTCGAAGTTAAATGGTGTGTTTCTGACCGTTTAATAATGAAATATGTATATTTCAGTCAGATATAAATTATAGTGCCCGAAGGAATTCAAATTAAATTTCCTTGTAACAGGTTCAATGAACAGCCTTAGGAACGCAAATATGACCTGTACACTTATATAGCATACATTCAGTATATGTATTGTTTCAAGTCTTCAGTGTAAAAGTAAAGTGAACTTTGAACTCTATTCACATGTGAAATAAAGAAAGAGAAACAATGGTATCTGTGTTCATGCAGGATGAGTCGTTCATTAATGTGAATACATATATTTACAGTTCACTGTTTATATATTCGTACAAGGTAACTGGAAGGCATGAGGTAAATTTAATTATTTTCTGTATAATGGTGTGTACTTTTTAGTCGTGAATTTGAGAGCGTTGTTGAAATGAAAAGAAATCAACGGTATAGTGAGATGATAATGAAGTATATATTTAATCTATGTAATTCACTACTTCGTGTGCTATACACGAAAAAGGGGATTTGTTCCACACCCGTAACTAGTCATTATCGTTTTCATATATATGCAAATGAAAGAAATATATGCGAGCAATTTAACTGTTCAATGTACAGCAGACTACCTAATGGAAGAATATCAAAATATATTTATAGATAATCTAAACTGCTAAAGCCTCATACATGTACTAATTTAAAACATGCAACTCACCAAAGCCAGTATTAAAATAAAAAATCATATACATTGCTATAACAAAATATTATATATGTATATAATTTTACAGTATAAGCCTTTTATTAGCAAAGTCTGATTTCAATTAGAGATTATGATAAAGATATTTACTATAGCATATAAATTACTTCTTCACAGCCAGGAAGATAATTTATATATTGATGGAATGTAACGAGTTGATTTATTGTGTATAACGAAGTCCATTCTGGTCTGTTGAAATTGGAATATATAAGATAATTCCGGGTTTAAATATACTCAATCCATACGTATATTCATAACTGTAATGAAATTACAAGTCCAGTTCTGTACATAGTGTAGATGCAGGGAGGTTGTGTGTGTGTGGTATTTCTGTGTTCCTGTAGTTGACGATAGGAGGCGGACGGTGTGCAGAGATAAAGGCATAGATTGTGCGGGAGGTGCAAATGAAGTAGAACGGAATTAAAACCGTGACCGGGCGAGGCCAGAAGCCGCGGCCCATTTCCTACGGTCCGGCGGCAATTTAATCTAGCGATTGTTCGTGACTTGAAGTGTTCGACTTAAGCACAGCGTGAAGTCAAGACTGAACAGAATAATTCCAACAGCAAGACATTTCAATTACATGCTGGCGAACGTTCCACTCGAACGACCAATGCCCGTCCCACAGTCGTACATGCTAAACGTATTGATTCACCACGTATGTGCACGTACATGTACGTATTCTCCACCTATTCACCTACGTACATTCATTCGAATAATAGATGTGTCTTGAACTCCAATGTACTACTATAACCTCAACTCTCCATTAAACTTCTAGTTACCCAACCTACTTGCAGCTCATGTTATATTCAGAATATTGTTTTCATCTGATTCTGAAGAAATAAATTATGACTAATAAAAAAAAAAGAATTCAGAGAGAATTCTGCAAAAGTTAGTAAAATAATAATAAAGAAGTTTCTCCTATAAGTTAATGCTTATATTACTGAGAACAATATCCAATTTCTCTACGACTAATTATATAATCCATTTCTATATAAAGTGAACAAAGGTATTGTAAGGGATAAAAGGATTCTTTATAAATCGAACAATTTATGAATGATGAGTTTCGAACTTTAACAATAGAATATAAAACACTCCATTTATATAATATATATTTTCAACGTGGAAGTATATTTTAATTTTACATAATCGTTAGTTTTAATATGACTATGTTAATGAGTAAAAATTGTAATTGAGTAATGTAATAAAATTCTGTGACATTTCACTCATAAAACCCTATAAAATATGTATAAAATTCCATTATAATATGTTAATATTCATATAACGTACTCGTAATGGAATGGTTGATCATTTGATAATTTTAAATATCCTTCGCAGTTTTCTTCTTCCATCTTGAATTTTAACTCGGCTCAACTGAGCCCGGCTCAATGGGAAACTGAGTACACAGTAAATCCGACCGTTCTTCCAAATTCCTACTGGAGTAGATTTACCGTTACGCCCTCTGGAACCATTACGTTGCTCCAAGTAGAGCAAGAATCCTGAAACCTCTTTGTTCAGGTGAGGGATTAAAATTCTCTTCTGTCGTGTTCGAAATATCCGGAAATAGAAAATGCATTCTCAACTAGAACGAATTGCCAATGTGATTGTGAACCGACTTATAGACGTATAGTCGTAGGTACTGGCTGGCTGTATATTTGCGTGCTTGCAACGGATTATGGTGCATTCCATCCCACGGGCGTAACACGATTGTAGCAGGGAGACATATCGCGATACTAATATCTCAAGTGCTTTTAATGGATACGTGTGCATGCGACGGCACGATTATACAAGAAGAAATTGTTACCTATACCTGGAATACATGTAAAGACGGAATAAATAATCCTAGAACTACTGCACATTGTATTAACGATCCAGAGAAAAATATTTAAGATAATTTTAACATTTCAGTATTTTTCTTGTGATAATATTTATACATGCATAGCTTTTAACAGTTATATTTATATTCCTATAAAATAAAATAAAAATAGCAAATTATCGTCACATTACTGCTGGATATAAACTTCATTTAATATATTTCAATTTCTTTATTAAATGTTGTGTAAATTTTAGTATTTTTCGTAAATCTCCAACTTAAATGATGTAATATAAATCATATTTGTAATTATTATATAACAATGAAACCTATCCAAAAGTAATTTTTTAAAAAAGCAATTTTCAAATTTTCATGTTTTATATCACAGATTTAACGGTCAGTTGAATTCTTTCAGCACTTTATTTTTGATTAAATTATTTCTGTTCAGTGGACGAACAAATGAAATTTTAATTTTCTCTTTTATATAAAACACTTTTTTACGATATTTTACTTCATATATGAGTTTTTAGCCTCATAAATGAAAAATATACATTAACTAAAACATGATAATTTATAAAGTAGACAATGATATTGTATTTATTTATTATTCATGTCCAAATTTACATTTCAGTTAAATTTTCTTTTTTTTTTAGTGCAACATGCTAATTGCTCATAAATTTTCAAAATTAAATGTCACCTCTCACAAGAAAATGTTCTGTTTTAATTAAATTTATAAAGGTGTATAATTAAAACAATGTGTAGTAGTTATGCATTAGGACTTGATAAACAGTAAGTATTTAGTATTCCTCGAGTATGCAGCAACGAGTTTTATTGTGGTCACATACTGCACAAAGTGTATTATTCATTAATACATGGATTTTCAATTTCCAGCAAATATTTCAAACAACAGAATCTGGAACAAAGCAGAAGCCAATTGTTAAGGCTATTCGTGTGTTCTTCACTATTAAGCGTGATTGTTCATGTTCGTTATTGTTCCTAGTGGCCGGGAAAGATCTCGAGGTCAAATCCAGCTTTATCCTTGCATCGTCCTTAATTATTTCTATTATCATCAACATCTTAGCTCCCGAAAATTAATTGTATACCAATAGTGGCGAGGCTAAAAGCCAGTCGATTAAATTTATTGTATCCGTAGAGATTTTGAAAGACTAAGCTTATGTTCTCGGTTATTTATTGTCGCCGAGCAATTTATGGATCCGCACTGAATGAACACTGATACAACGAACGAACCGGTAGTGTGATTGGAAGAGATTCTTGTAGATATGTTGAAATAAATATCAAGAGTTGGAATAGAACAAGATGGATGGCTCCGCGAATGTTGTAGCTCGCAATGGTAATTCTTCTTCCAAGACTCCATAAAAACGAGAACACTGCACGATGTCTTCTTTGGAACTTCGTATTCACCGATTCACCAAGTCTTTCAAATGGGTCACGTAGTTTCCTAAATCTTCTTTCTCCTTTACCATGCCAACAATAAGAGACTTGCTTCAAAGAATTCACGACTTCACTGATTATAATTCATTTGATTATTTTCCGCAAATTCATAAATAGAAGCAATTATTTTATAATTACATGTTCGGCAAATGTTTTCATTCTGTTAGTTAATTTTTATTTAATGTAATGAAACAACATTTTCTAAGCTACTATATCGTCGAAAATATAGTGAATTTTCGAGAGCTCCAGAAATTTTATAGGGCATTAAATTAAATTTTAATTGAAACTCAACTGCGAGACCGTTAATTTCTACTGGAAAATATAAAGGCTTATAGAGAAAATGAGTCTGTGAGTACCTGTGCAGGCATACAAATGAATCATGAATCTTTGCACACAACTTAATAAAATCTTCATATAGAAACGGAAATATATATGGTTAGATGCACGTGTCCACTAGTGCTGGGAATCGGAATCGAAAAAAAATATCGGTTCTTGACAGCTTAAGTATCTACCAGTTGAAAAGTAGAATTACAGTTTCTATACTTCTCACTCCGATTACACCATATATTGGAAGTTATATTAATAAATAATAATTGTAGCTAGTTTCAAAATAAATAATTAATAACGTGATAATGGAAATGTGATGCAGATATAATATATGTATAACCCTGAATGCATAAGCGAATGACGTTAGTGATGGCGAATTCGTAAATGGAATACAACCATTCAATTTCTATGCGAGAAAGAACTGGAAGGTGATTGACTGTTTTGCTTTTTGTGTTACAAAAATATTTGTCACAAGTTTTGTGTTCCAGCACCGTAACATGCATTTCATTTCAAAGTGCAAAGTTATCGACGGTTTAGTTAGAAAATTCAATTTGTTTCTTTGAGAAACAATTCGAAACAAGAAATGACAAAGGTTGCCGGTAAAAAATTTCAATATTTCCTGGCACACAAAGTCTCGAGTACAATTATTTTTTAATTTATTCTTGTGTAACTAAATAGAAAGAAACTTGCGCATTAATTTTTATTTATCCAAAGTAGAAAAAGGAAAAGTCTTACTTGTTCCTGCACCGAAATAAAACGGTAGAAGAAATAAAATTATGTGTATTATTTTTGAATTTAAAATCGCGGTGCACAGGACGCGAAATACTGAAAAACATAAATTTCAAGCAGTCCCCTTTCAGTTTTGTTTGTTTTTATGTGTGTGTTTATTTTTTGTAAGAGGATGAAACTCGTTGAATATACAACAGTATACTGCCTTTTTTATCTGCAGTAATTTATTTTCGAGAGAAGAGACTCGCTAGATGATTTAGTTGCAAAATAAATGAAATTCAAGCCTGTAATTAAAACTTTGTTTGTTTTCTACAACAAACGGAAAAGAAACAAAACTATTATGCTTAGCATGCAAATCTCGAAATATTTCAAGCCAATATACTCAATCAATTTGAAATACATTTGTTGTACTGAACTTGTATCAGTACGTAATTTCACACAATACGGAAATACATACTGTTATTCAAACAGTGAAAAGAGAAAAAATTGTTTTACAATTGATGATATTCAATGGTAACTTGTGTACATTCACAATGGAGTAATCGATGAATACATATATTCCATGGAGAGAGTGAGTAACATGGAAATGATGACAGGGATCTTTCAAGGTATTAATCGAACTGGAACAGGAAGAAATAAGACTGCGTTCTACACATATTTCCATAAGCTGACAGGCTTGTTTCAAGCTAAATATTCAGGAAATCAGTTACATAAACTCACATCGAATTATAGATGTATTGATGTAGCAAAGCACCGTACAAATCTAAGCAATTTGTAAACCATACATATATCCCGAATTTCGATTTGTATATTTCAATGAAACTCTGAAATACTTGTATACTTTCGAAATAAAATGTTAATCGACTACAAGCTGGACAATATGCGAACGAAAAATTGCCAACAAAAACTCAATTTTTCTTTCATTACAGAGGAAAATATACAAGCAAACAAAATAAAATCAAACCTTGGTCGGAACAAAAATCCCGAAAAATTCCATTAAAATTCCGTTACAAACGTAGCAATTTCAAGCGAACAATAGGAATAGTCGGACTGGTTTCCGTGTCGCCTAATTGTATTGCAGTGTGACGTGCACTGGTGTACTGGCTGCTCTATCCGCGCTGTATGAAACCCTCGGTTTCCGCTATACCTAACCTGTACATTGTGACGTATCTATTTAAAATTCGTTTTTATTGCTCGTTTCCATTGTCATTCGCCAAGAGTAATTGCAGAGGAATTGTCATCACAATGAATGGATTTTCATGAATACAGAGAAACGTGTAAGCGTTTTATTTAACTTTTACTTTCATTCGACTGTTATAAATTAGCCTCATCATTTTATCACCGTGTATCTGTCAGCCGTGAATATAATTACGAATGTTGACGTTGTGGTACAACGCTGTGTACTTAAATTGATATATTTGCCAGCACTTCTACATTGGTTTATGTGGATGTTGTTGTCGCTGTTTTTCCTATCGTCAGTATATTATATATTAAAATAAACTATACGGAAAAAAAATTAATGTATTCACAAATCTAAAGAACAAAAAATTCATTACTAATTAAAACAGCAAACAAGCCGTACCACATCATTAGCAGAAACTATGTTTTCAAAAACTGTATTAAAAATTATATCCTTTATTCTCTTTCTGCCAATTAGTAGTGTAACATGTACTGGTCTCGCGTCAATACAAATTCTCGTATGATATGCATACACGTAACGTGGCAACTGCATTTGTTACCTTGCTCACATGAATATTTCATACTAATTATACAAGATACATTTATTTCAAACGGAATATTTAATGAAATTTCCAATGAAAATTCAATTGTTATATGCTGTAGAAATAGTAACAATTATAATGGCTTAGTTATCCACGGTCCCGTAATGTGGCCAAGAGACCATTATCGTGATGTAGGTAGGTTCCTTTGATCTAGATCAAAGTTCGAATTTGTCAACATATGTCGAAGTCTCAAGAGGTTATCGAAGCTAGTCTAATTTAAGCCAATATAGGTTCAAGTTGACTACAATACCTAATGAACAAGACGCTGGCTAATGATTGTAACCTCTCTTGTCTTGTTTCAGACGGATTTTGCTATGCTCTGTGCTCACATAAAACGCAGGTAGAAACTCTAGCATGCGCCTTCTATGCAACAAGATTCTATTGCAACAATACCTTATTATCTCTATCATACCTGTACTTTGTTCTATTATCGGATTACGGTTAATACAGTCTCATTTAATCTACTTACGACATGGTCTCCTAGAATCAGTTAGATACACAAGATGACATTTGATCAATTGTTTTGTGTAGAGACAACCAGAGCAATTCATATTATTTCATCAATTTACCTCAAACTCCATTGCAAGTCTAGTATCGTTCGTTTCATTTATAAAATGAACTTATTCTGACTTGGTACATTTTCAATAATGCTTGTTATTTCCATAATGGAGAGAAATACTTTTAATATAACCCCACAAGCAAATCAAACGAGTACTGCTACAAATAATGGTAAATTTTTTTGGACTAAAAACATATTTTTATTCAGTAACCACCTTTTTGTTGAAAGAATATAATGCTTCATTTCAGAACTTTGCATGCATTTTACATTTTAATTGGGTGAATAAATATTAATTACAAAATCTGAATAATATAACGAATTTTGTACGGCTACTATTACGAGTTTTTCAAATAGCTAGGCTATAAATTTTTACTTGACATTTGCAATTTTGGTGAATGCAGTTAAATATACAGGAAGAAGTTACGTGGCAAAGTGGTTTTCAGTGTCATGTGGTCACACACAGATATTTTCCACAAGTTGAGAACTATTCTAACCAATGACCACAAAATACGAGTGCGGAGGGAGCAATGGAGTGCGGTTAGTTGTAGGAGATATGAGTACGTGAACCAGACACCCAAGTAACAAAGTAAGATATCCACTGATGAATCATCAGTTAACACATTAACTCCGTTCCACTGCCGCAATGATAATGGCGGTTTTGCAGAGGGTATTCTATAGTCATATAACCACATATAATTCCTCTGGTAATTAGAGTCACAACGTTGACATCAAGACATAATTTCATACATTTCATTTAACATTTCTTATGCAAAAGTTAAATGGAAAAACATATGTATTGTTAATAACTATGAATTACAGCACAATATTTGAAATATCACATTTACTGCTTAAAATCAACAATCACATATGCAACCAGTTAAATGTTGATTGGAAATATATGGGAATAAAACAGTGATGCCAATTGAAACCTACGTTTCACAATCTGTGATAAGCTGTTCATAATATCAGATATAGTGCAGCATTATATAGTAAAAATGGATAAAGTAAAAATATGTATGTTTTCAAAAATCCAGTAACATTACAGTATATTCAAACATTCTGGATTACAGTTTTGTATTCATTGCAGTTTTCTTTTTATTTTGTGCATTTGTGGAATATACCAAATACCATTTCGATTTTTACAATATGAATAAAACCCGTGATAAAAGCATGAAATTCAGGAATTTATTCCAGCTTAACACGATTACAATTAAGATTACTGATTCAAAGCCCGACTGGACAATCGATGTATTATTCCCTATACAGAGAGAGAGAGAGACACGATTTTCACTCTCTGATAACGAATTATACAGTTTTAATTTAGATAAAAACTGGAGCCAGCCTTTTACAGTGTAAAATCTGTATTTTCACAATTCACAATTTCGTACTGTGAAAAACAGAATTAAAAGAACGTTAAACACAAAACCATATCATAAATGCAATCACAAAAAAATATTCAAAACTTCCTAGATTTATAAAACCTTTTGAATCTAGCGTATTTACTTGTATTTTAAGACAGAAATAGTTTTTGAGAAATTGGTATTTCTTTAATTGTACTGAAACAAGGAACTATAACTTAATTCAGTGAATAATGAACAGCAATATAACTGTATGTATTAATACAATGTAAACTTCCTGTGGATGTCCACAGAGTTATGCTCGCGACGATACGGTTTACAAAATTAATTAAGGGCCAGTGCTATAAATCAAATTAATCTCCATGTAAATCAAAACGCATAACGTCTCTGACCCCGTTTTATCATGGCCAGTGTTCCTGTACAGATGCCTGTTACAGATGCACGTACAAACATATATTATAGAGAAGATACTTGACCATACTAGTAGATTATGTATGCATGTTACAAGTACCTAAACCTATGCATATGAAGATAGATGTATTCACACACACACACATATGTCAAACGAAACAATCACATGCTACTTAAGGTACACAAGTGTTATAAATGACCATTGGCAATAATTTAGATTTTTTTATGTATTATACTAATTAACCCGGCCTACGTGAATGACAAATGATAATTTTTCACTGACACAATGTAACACAGTAATTTCGAAATTATCCTGTCATGTTTCTTTTGTTAATTATATCCTGTATAAAACGCTTGTTGAATCATTTCTATACAATATGTAAAAAAGTTTCATCCTTTTTATCGCATTACGTCTCCATGTCTGTGTTATGAAAAACAGCGTTAAATAAAAACTTTTTCAAATAAAGTATGTCGGAACACTAGTATTAATAAAAAAGGATTCTTCATAAATCCAAGTTTGTGTTATACACAGACAGAAAGTTATAGCAATTTGTTGTCGAAAGTTTCATCCTATAATATCTAAACACATCTCACTGGCAGCATACGGGGGGTGCGCTGTGTCGCGTTCATTCCAACCCTTAGGACACCAAGGTCCTGTAGTGTTTATGTTTCAGTCAGCTGTCATATCCCCTTGCCCAGGTCCAATGCACTAGTGTATGGTTATTGGTGTTTCACAGCATTGGTTAAAGGGTATCCAATGAGTAAATCACGGGGTGCGTAAGTGTTGTTCCGCTACATCTGGCCCGGGTATACAATCTCTAAACCTACGCACTGGTAGTAGGTATATTTGGCCAGTATATCAGAGGCTTTACGTCAGACGCACAGGCGTCATGGCTCAGTGCGACGTCATGTTTGTGACACCTTACCGCCCGGCTCCCGACGATGCTTTATGCCCCCCTCCCCCCGAGTTTCTTATGTGGAAAACCTGTTCCAAGCCACTAGTCTTCACGAAGTGAAGACCTTGGACTTAGAGCGTAGGTTAAATTATCCATTGACAGGTTCTTGCTGGCCATTTGTTAACATGATGTTATTGGATTTTGCCTGGATACTGTATGTGAACTTTGTATATATTGTATATAATGTAACGGCAGTCACCATTGAATCGCATAAAATACAACACTCGCATTGAATTGTGACACTTTCAGAAACATATTTCGTTTGGCAAAAAAAATTTAGGTAAATATTTTTAACACGTTTATATATCGAACTACATAAAAAATTGCGTTTTATATGATACTCATAGTCCCTGGATAGTTTCAAAATTTGTTTTCTTTTAAACGAAATTTCATTATAAATGAAATGTATGTTTTTGGATTTTTAAGGGATGAATATTTATCAATGTCAAAAGTTTTGGTTTGTTACCATGGATTTGGATATTTAAGTTAATTCAATTAAGAATTTTATAATATATAATGGCTATGGCCCTTTTGACATTACTACCTAACGAAATATGTAAGATCAAAGAAATGTACGCTCTGTTATAAAGATGTTTGCACTGCAAATATCCTTCTTTGAGATGTAATTTTCAAATCTTCTAATTATCTAAATACTGAACATATAATTTCTTTGTAAAAGTAAAGCAAAGTCCAGGTATGATTAATATTATTTGATAAGATATAGCATTAAAATGTAAATATAAATTATTTCAATATAATATTGCACTCTTCAGGAAGAAGACAAATTAAAATACTTGAATTTTTCTGACTGATATTGCAGTGTATGTATTTTTAATTTTCGATATATTTGCACTAGTAAATACATTATTTACAAACGAAATTTAAGATGCAATGTAACCCATTACATTTAAATATGAATTTACCTACCTTTGATGTTAATATGGCACGAATATTTAATTTGCTTCCGTCAACATAAAACTGAAGGGAAATAAATTCTCCTTACCTGCAACATAAATAAATGTTTTATTAACAATAGTCTTGAAGATATAACATTACAAGAAAACATAGTATTTCCTCACAACAGATAAATTATCTTATGCATTTTTATCTTAACCAAGTTCCACTGCACACATATCATATAAACGAATATATTTTGAGTACATATGTATAATAAATTTGAAATCTCCATGAGATACAACTTTCATGGTATGCAAAAGCCTAAACCTAGTTCTATATGATATTTTATAGCCAATAAAACATTTTTATTGCGGAATAAAATTACGTTACGCGCACCATAACAAGGAAAGGAACTTCAAATATTCTGGTTTTAGAGTAGAAACTAGCATTTATGTGCACATTGCAACAGTTGTTACATATCAAACCTTCTCTTAAAATAGTTGACCTCGTCATACTGCTAGCAACTATTAAAATAAAATATAATTAAAATAATATAAGTATTGTGGGCAATATATAAAATTAGACTGTTCATAGCCAATAGGAAGTCAATTGGCATTATTACATAAAACCAGAAACGTATCATATATATGTATCTCAGATAGGAATAATGTTTTATTTGTACAACATTTTTCAAACTAGAAAATTGAAATATACACTCTTATTCTCTCGGGTTCAAATAGTTTCCACTAGTTTTACAGTAAGGTTGTTATAAGTTTTCAAATTATTATTTCTTACTTCGTACATGTCTTGTCGGTATACGAGTATACATGTATGCGGATACTATATGATAAAAGTTTAAAGTTATTATTTGCTATTAATAATATAGAAAAAAAAACTGTTACAAACCAGTTAAAACTATACTCTGGTTTCTTGTGTTCTACTTTAATCTAGTATAATATACATTGCCATTAGTTTTTAAACGAGAATGCCGAAATGATAGATTAGTGTGTTTGCAAGTCTAGAAACTTACAAAAGCATACACTAGTAAAAACATTGCACTGTAAAAACTAGAGCTACGTCAGAGGTTAAAACTATTTCAATGTAAGATTTTTACAAAACGACAAAGGGTTAAAGAAAAGAAGAGAAACGTTCCTTTATAGATAGCCTGGATCAACCATTACTGGTTTCAAGAGCTAGATAATCCTCTTAAGAAAAAGAACGCGACGTCACTGTAGATCCTACCATGTGCAACCACAAGTGCCGCCTATGGTTTCAATCCCGAGTGATGCCAAGCGTGAGCGTGAAAGATGAAAAGTCGTCTGCTGACTTTACCGCTGAGAGATCTACGAACAAAACAAATTAAAACCCGACGCTTGGTCCCATCACGGGAACCAACACCTCATCGCATCGCTAGCAACGTTGCATAGTAGTCGAGAGCGCCGCATAACGCACACAAGACCAACTTATTTACCAGCAGAATGTTACAGTGTTTTCCTTTGCTACTGCCCACAGACGCAGAGTTCATTTATTCAATTTTATTTCAACTAACGAGGACACGACTTGTGCTTATTTTAAAATAAATAACAATTTGCGATGTGGCCAGCATTGTGCAAAACTTGGCTTAAAATAAACGGCATAGATATTTTCACACTTAAGTGGAGATTTCGTGTGACCCAAACCCCATTTTATATATAAATAGAGAAGAATGTGTGCAATATAAAAAAATATTTTGTGATACTGTTACCATTTCAATTACAAATGTAACATATTGTTATTGAGAAGATATAGTTATAAACTCAAGAAACTTCATTATATGTTATTTACATATATAAAACGCAAAATTAGGGTGTATGTTCTGAAAATTATAACATACTGCCGGATAAGCTATACAGGAGAGGATAATTTAGCTCGAGTTTAGAATCGATGTCCCCCTGTAGCAGCAAGTAATTATTAATGAACCGTATTTATATGTAATGTCCGTAGGGTATGTTCGGTTTTGAAGTGGGGTACCACGAACGTGTATTAGTTTAAAGTCGTAAACGAGGAATTGGAGGATACATATACTGTCACGAGCATATATACACAGAGTGGAATAAAATTCATGCTCACTATTAGGTACTCCGAAACCACAAGAGATATGAAGTCAGATCAATCAGACAAAAGATGAACTATTGCTGACACAGATTTCATTGCAAGGCAAAATGTTTATAAAATATAATATGAATTTATAGTAACATGATGAAGTTTCAAATTGCTACTCCTAAGTATTGTTTTATTCTATTAAACTTATTATTTATTAATTTATCCGAAAAATTTGCAGAAAGCAGAAAAAATATATCTTTCATGATAAACCATAAAATATGGAAAATAATACTGATATTTCAGCATAAATTCAACATTTCTAACATTTATTTGGAAGGAAGTAGTGACGGGTTTCACTGGACATAAAAGTTATATATTGAAATATAAACTCTAGACAACTACTGTGCGTAATGATACGGTTCTTTGCTTGGATTAAACAGGAAATATATAGACAGCGTGGAATTGAATAAAACACTATAAAACTAGACGAAAAGTACAGTGAAACAGCAAAGAACTTTATCGTACTTCCACAATTTTGAACATACATTTCACTATCTGATAAAAACTGACAGTTGCCATTCAATAAGTTTTTACTCGTTCGGCCGAATCTGACGTTAAAATGAAACATCGTAAAATTCATCTATTTCTTCTTCCGAAAGATATAAAAAGTTCGACTCTGGTCCGTTATAAAATAAAATAATACGCCATATCTTCTTGTAAATGGACCAGTGTGATACGATCTGCAGTCATTTTTACAGTTTAGATTTTACGTCCTAATTATCATTTTTTTTTTCTTCCAAGACCATTATCGAAGAACGAATTTTCTATTACATTTGATTTAATGTTCGTTACAGTCATAACATTGAAAAAGTTTGCTATAATTACAGCATTAAAGTGCCTACAGCATTTATATAAGTTTGGCAATCTTACAAAATAGATACACAATACATAACAAAATCATAATTATGTTAATTAAATATTTCACTCCGTCTATTGTCTGATACATGGGTAAGTATGGGTATATTCTAACATCAAAATAACATTCACATATAACAAAACATGTATCTGAAGCTCGTGTACAAATAGTCGTGACAAGATATATTGAAAAAACATCATAAGTAAGGACATAGTTTGCTGACTGTTATTGAAAGCATACACAAGTTTCCATATAACGAGAGCACGAATTGTTAGTTTTGAAGTATTTCTTACTATTGAAATAGATACTTTTGTATGGATTATACATAGCAACATAGTTAGTTTATGCAGATATACTCGTATGGCAGTAGAAGTTCTCTATAAGCTAAACAACACACGTATCTTGCAAGTCAAAGTAATACAATCATTTATATGAGGGTTACATTACAGTGTAGTAAAGCTAGTGGCTGTTCAAGAGTCGCTTATGGAAATGTGCAAATAACAGATCAGCATCTCGTTAATCCGCACTAACCTGTCAGACGGCAGGAATATATGTAGTGTAAGGTTAGGTTAGCAACAGCGGACTAACGATGTCGATGATAGGAAGGGAAAAGGTGTATGTCCGCGGTCATGCTTAAAAGTACGCAGTAACTGCAGACTTAACTGCCGAACATTAAATTGCACTACACTAGGTGTGTATGTATGAAATGGTTTCTAGTCATTACGGGATTACCGGAACCCTGGAGAGTTCGACCGCCTCCGGTCTAATCCTGTTTTAGTTAAAGCCGTTAGGGATGAGCAAACAGAGCCACGTAAGCATTCTGTACTTGCTTGCTTCCCGTACGTGGATCGGATACACTAGTAAAATTGTCATTTTATGAGCAAACCTGGATGAAAGTTGCTCCAGTTTTTTACCTTGTACATATTTTAGGACACGTCTCACAGCCGGCAGGAAGTGAAGCGTACACTCATCAGCCATGTGAGCCAGGAAAATATGTCTAAAGGTTTAGGAAACATAGTAGAGCTGCGGATTTCATTTAATATTTATGTTTGTATGTTGATAAATTATAACGGCGTACTTACTAGGATGTCCATAAAGTTCTTTCGGGTAATGTATTATGTTCAGATTATCAGTACATATTTTTTAACAATTTCAAAAATAAAGTAATAGAACTGTATTTTATTGCTTATTAAGAAATAATACGAATCGTTTCGGTAAGATTGTGCAACATATCGTATATGAGAAGATGGATCGTATTTTTAAGTCGATTGGTTTTTCGAAATTCTATGACTCTCTCTAGGGAGACAGAATGGCAATGATAGTTTGGCGAGCTGGGCAAGCTGATCGCACGGGAAACATAGCATCTTTAGATGTTAAGCTTTTTCTGCTTCATTTACCGAACAACCACACTCGTATCCGTTATTTTCAACAAAAAGAAAAGCGAACATACTTCTTGGTACACAAGTACCCTTCATATTCACAGCTGACAAAAGCAAAATTACGAAGCTCCACAGACTTTTCTATACAAAAGAAAATATGTACAGAAAAAAAAAACCTTCAAATCTGTATCAAGTATGGCGAAACACATTTTGCAAACAGCTCACGTTTTCCTTTTCTGAAACAGTTGTTCCCGAAGTTTATGCCCCGTGAGTAATCCATAACTTACGAAGTCTAGATCAAGAACCGGAAGTGTACTGACCGGATGTGATGTGTCGGACGTGACGAAGCCTACCATTGACAGATCGTACCCAACATCGAACTAAGGTTTACGCGAATCGTATGGCGAACAGGACACCTACGCGTCTTTTATATAATCCTGACACTACGGGACTCTACACTACCAACACATCCGTAATAGCTTACAACCCTATAAAATATCTACAGACGCACACATTTTTCAACTATTAATATTGGAAAAATATTCTCCTATATCCAAAAGGAATCGAATGTATAGCCCTTTTCGCATGCAGAACACTGAACAATCATGAATTTTTTAAATGAGGACCAGGCGTTTTATTGTAATATCCATATAAGAACAATAATATTTAATATTTATAAAAATCATATAGAAATTATGCAGAACATTAATGTGTCAGTGCAAATAAGATTTCATATTACAGAACTAGTCAAATGTCCGTAACACCACTTACACTAATGACTCATTATACGCTTGTAATTCAATAGAAAAAAATCGATGAACTCATTTTCACGAGAAACGGCGGAAATTGAAATCAAGGCAAAATTAAATTTAGTAGAAAGTTGATAAGGAAAGGATAATGCAACTGACAACGTCAGAAATGAGAATATATATGAAAATTGGTAAAACGAAAATCAGCAAACAAACTTTCAAAATTTCCTGTTTCTGTAATAATTCTTGCATGTTACTTGGTTGCCGTTGTACGAAAAGTCATTTATTAATTATATTAAGTATATTATGCTACAGTAAGAAATCTGTTCAAGAAATTGTTCTCTCATTTTGGTTAACTGAAATGTTGAACTGTATGCTCCAAAATGGATTTCATAAGAAAATTCAATTTAAAAACAAAGTCGACTCGAAGAAGGATATGCGAGAAAGGAAAATGCATGTTAAGTAAATTGAAATTGTAGCAATTTATCTCAAGAAATCACACAGGTATAAAAGTACGTCGTTCGGGAAATGTAAATTGTAACTGTATATAAACGTTGTACATATATTTTTACCTTATTTATTTTTGCATTATATCATACAGCTGAATTGGCATTAGTGGATTATTTATTGTAGTGTTATTTATTTTATATATTTAAGATAATTATATAATTTATTCCAGGCTATAGTATAATTCAACATACGACAATGTACGGGAAGAAGTTGAAAAAACAGTTACTTCTGTCATCATGAGAAACTAACACTTACTACTGATTTATTACCGTTGCAAAACCAGAAGAAAGTATATGTTTCCTAACATAAACTTATTTTAAGTACAGAAGCTTGTACATAAAAGTTATACGTTCACTTTCATGAACAGATCTGGTTCATTTACGTCAAATATGGGAGAGTGTGTATCTAACACTCATCTTATTCGGTGGTTAAATAGATTATATATAAGAATTCCTCAAGATATTCTTTGTTGCTATGGAAGAACCAGAATATGTATTTTCTTTGTGGTAAATATACTAAATATGCAATTATAACAAGAATTCAAAAAACCTTATTGTTATTTTCAAGTAAACAAAACAAAAATAAATGCATTGTTATTATTATATTGTTCATATTATCGTGATACACTAAATTTCCTCTAAAAATCGACTGGCTGGTTTAGGTAGTAGTTATAAATATGTATTTAAATCTTCTTCCGAAGACCACTGGAGAAACATATTTCATTTCAACTAATAGAAGTCCTCAATTACATTTAGTTCGAGTTGTTTGCGTTACTTAAAACGCAAACACTTAACGGAACTTATTTTGTGGTGTGGTTGAACGTAATAAATCATGGAACACTAAGTTTCTGGCAATAATATTTGTGATATGAGCAGCGTTGCAAAGGAAGATATAGATTAAATTACTCCCAGTCATATAGTATCTATCACTTATTCAAGGTGAAGACAAAAATAGATACTTTGAATGTAGAGTATATAAAGAAATATTAAATATTTTAAAATTTTAACATCATTCTTAACCTTCCTATAATATTATTGTATTTAATTTTAGTCGTGCGGATAAATAAAATATTACAAAATAAATTTTCCTACTTTCGACAATATATAAGAGTTAAAGAATCATTAATTAGACAAACTGTATATTTTTCTTATTAACCTTTTTTTGTAGTGACGTAGAAATGAAAAAGACAGATGAAGTAAATGATGTCTATATTTGGTTTCTTTGTAAGCCTTTTTATTCCTTAAAAGAAAAGGAATAAAACGTTCGAGGAAATAAAGTAAATATGTGGGGAAGTCTTGAAGCGGTAGATATATGTGATGTAGTTTTTTTACGAGAGTTGTGCTAAAAGCATGATGTTAGGAAGAGTATTTTGTAATGGTTGAACTAAGTACCATGAACATGTCTGAATCTGACACATAGAAGCCAAAGAATGAGAGCATATAAAGCATAAAAATAAACAAAAACACGAAACATAGATATTCGATATCTACCCGAAACACTGTTTATTTCACAAGAGATTAAGAATTACTAATGTCGGGATTTTAGGACCAAATACAACTTAAATCTAGAATCAAAACGAACAAAATCGAAGCGAAACTGTGTTGTTTACCTGTCCCCAAAACATTAATGATATTAGACCTATTCGAGATTTCAGTTGAATTTCGTCTTTGAAACCCGACATAATTGCCTATTACTCATGTACGTTTCAATATTAAAATTAATATTAATTTATAATGAAATTTTAATATATTTGCTTTATATACTTCATAATTTTAATACATTTTCATTCGCATTTAATTTTACATGGCATGTAATTAAAATTGTTATAAAAACATAACTGAATACAACTGAAACATTTCATTCTATATTCTACATCATAGCGGATTGTGTAAGGTATTTTTCACACTCATAACTGACAAAAAATACTGCGAAAATCCATTTATACCGTTAAATTGATTGAAAGTAATCATTAATAATGTTCTTCTGATATTCTGAAACATTCAAATGAATAACTCTGTCTGTAGAATGTATATCATTCTTTTTTCCACCTGATGTTCAGTATTCTTTAGTTTGAAAATCGATAAATTTCTAATTGTGGCAACACAATGAAACAATGAAAAAGTAATACCTGCAACCAAGATAGATGTATTCATTGGCAGAACGAAGCATTAGTTTAAACGTAAAAAGTATCGACAACAGATCTTGTACAGTATCAAGTAGGCCACACGGACATAAATCGGTTGTCTGCAATGCATTCATTATCATTTATCCTAGTACACTCGTGTGTCCAGTAAAACCTAACTTTACTTCTCTACCAGGATAATATATCACAGGTGACGTTGTCTGCAATCACATCTATGACTACTATGATTGATTTATGTGTTTGGATATATTTTCCTGTATGAAATTATTGAGAGAGAAAAAACACAAAATGCTCAAAACATGTTTTTACTACAAATGCAATAAATACTAACGTACATTTACCTTTGATTATTTTTATTCAAATAATTATTGTTCTTGCAGTAGACAAACATAAATTCTATTGATATAAGGAATATTGTAACTGAACTAAATTATACAAAACTTTCTTGTTTGTTTTATGTGAAGTTAATTTTTAACATAGAGGTATTAAATATTTGTGAAATGTATTTTGCTGGTACAAATAATACACAATGAAATACTTTATTGCATCTGTGCTATGCCGGAGTGAGTACAATATATATGCGACGATGACAATTGAATGTGGCATGACGCTTTAATACAGCAACATCAAATGTCGCTTTGCTCAACGCGAATCCTACACTTCTGCATTTCATGTATATATGTATGTAAATTTGAACACATGTACGGGAGTTTACTGGTTAAATTTAGATACATCTGGACTAGTTGCGGCCATGTACATGTACATAGTCAGATAATAGGATGTTGATTTGTAATGTCAAATCAAATATCAGGACAATAGCTTGTGCGGAACACAGTCGTACAGCGAATTTGACAATTTATTCGAATCATAGCATATGAAATATTTCACATACAAGTTATAAATTGAAATTTATTCCAGAAACAAAGCATTAACAGCACATATATAGAATTATTATCACCGACTTATCCGTAATTTATACGCATTAAGTCTACAAAATATTTTCAATTTAAATTCAATCTGTTTTGCAACATATATTATATATATAGGAATTCAGTTTCGAAAGTTTGGAACTTGGAATATACAAGCCACTGGGTAATGTAATCATTTCTAAATATACATCAAAAGAGTAGTATACTTCGATTCAGCAATTTTCTTTATTTGTTTGCTATTTTAGTTTTTCTGATTTGGGAAATGAAGTCATCAACGTGGAAGTTGGAACTAGCTTTGGAAGAATATCTCATAATCCACGGATTTTACTTTAAATTCGAAACTTTTTCAAAGAAACAAAACAACCGGTTAGAGTACCAGAAAGAATATCTACCGTTTTAGTGTGGTTTATATTCCAGTAATTTCTTTTGGAATATTATACTAAAATTTAGTTTCTGGATCTTAATTTAAATAATAAAAGGGTAGCATGTTGAAATATATATAGTTATCACCCTTAAGTTAGTAGATTTACAGAAACTAAATCTGTTCCACCATAAGTAATATACTTTGAGAATTATTTGCAATCGGTAATTTTCACGGAACAGCTCTATAAAATACAGACACACATCATTCTATTACCTACATAAAATGAAAAACTCTACTAAATAAAATAAAAGTGTGTCATCCGTTATCTGTTGCCAGCAGTTCACTATAAAATTAATCTTTAACCCTGGAGCAAAGATAAAACAATTACACTCGCAATCAACACGTGAAACTCGTTTATAGCAATCTTAAAACGAAACACTGCTCTCTCGACTATCAGATTTAAGTGCTTCCGAATGAGAGTCAAGACAATCACAAATTTTATTTGACGTAAATGCGTTATATTCCTTTCGGTTCCTGTCTTCGACCTCCACACAAAATATATATTTTTTTACTTAATAAACCAAAAAAGAATAACGAAATATCATATAAGATATTGGCAAACAATAAATGTGATATTAACTAACTTTATACTTGTTTCTTTCCAATTTAAAAAGAGCATATTGCAGTGAAAAAAAGCGCGGAATATATTAATCCCAACGTGTCTATCAAAATCATCCGGTTTGTAACTGAGATTAAAAACCGATTTAAATTTAACAGTACAATTGATTAATTGAAAAAAGTAGATTAATAGCATGAACAGCGGCAGAAAAAAAGAACACAGTGCATTCCGAATATAAATGCAATTGTTTTCCGCTTTTATAGATAAACAACGAAAAATGCCATTAATATTTCTGACGAGATGAATTTAACGGACATTTACACAAACACCACACGGCTATAAATAATAATAGCGGAAGGGTAAATTCAGAGTGATGATGGCGTGTGCGCATGTTCAGTTATGCCGAACAACCCTCTCAATACCATATTACATCAACTACTACCCCACCACCACCGCTCCCACCCTTCCCTCATCCCGCCATTACGGCCCATATTCCTGGCATGCACGTACATTTCACTAATCAGCCAAACTAATTATTTATGGAAGTTAGTTTTGAATTATGATCCGAAATTAAAGCCCATTTTTACGTTATCCGGCCATTAACCACATAACAACGTTTCAAATTAACGGAAAAATAACCTATAATTCAACAATTTAGACTGCCTCACGTTCCGAACAATTGGGTTTCGATTAATAAATGGTTACCAAATAGAAATTACGTAGAGAATTTGCTAGGGGGTTAGAGTCAATAATAGAATTCAATTTAAAAATCTGTACTCGACTGAATTTGATAAATGTTTCAAATTATCGAGATCAGGAATGGTGGAATATTTGGTAACGTTGATAGTATGGGAAATGTTAAACAGAATGTACGAAATGTTTGACAATGTTTACCTGATAGGACCTATCCAAATCATTTTATATTATTGATACCTATATAACATTGTATGTTTAGGATAGTGAAATATTACACTTTCCTCCATTGTTGAAATATTAACCATACTAATTAAATAAGACCATGAATGTTGGTATAGCGTATTAAAATCACTAGCACGCTTAGATGCACAGAATACCGAAACGCCAATGGCTAACGCCTTCGATGGATCAAGGCTTTGTTCATGGTCACCGTCCCACCTTTGATAGAGGGTTTAGAGGTATTAAATTCACAGCGTCCTGGCTGCAGTGATACGTTACATGATAATCGTGCTTCCGACGCTCCAACGCACGTCAACCTTTAGAAATCAGTGACAAGTCAATACCCACAGTTGAACCCGAGTCTATTCAACCAATAAGGTAGTGGGCGATATTCTCACTATATTGTATTGTCATACGAACACTGGATATGCACCAATATAGTGTTGTTTCCTTAAACATTCTTTTAAAATAGAATAAAGCATATACATATTTCAAAGTAAAATTGATGTATGCTGGGAAATTAAACAGCAAAACTTGTAATACACGGGTTGATCTCTTTCAAAGGCAACTCAAAGTTTAATTCGGATATCATAAGACACGAAGAAAGAGTAACGACTGTCATAATATTATACAGCAGTTCCTGACAACACTTGAAATTAATGTAATTGCTGGTTTGTACTAAAATTTCACAATTAATCTCTTGTACGAAACTTACAACGTATTACAAAACACGAGATATGACTAAAACATATAGTAAATGTACGCATAACCAGATTCAACTTGCAAATAACAGAACAGTTGCATTTCTACATGACACATGACAACTTTCAACATGATTACCGTAATCAATATTTTTGCATTCAGTTCTTGAAGAACTGCAGCCAAATATTAAAAGGTGTATTCGAGAGAAGTAGTACTGTGTTCGAATGTTGATGTAAAACCTTAAACTGAGTTCTACTTGGCTCGATGCCTCAACAAAAAAGGAAAGTTCACTTAACCTAGTTCAATTTGAATTTACAATGACCCATTGACCTGTGCGAGCCTTCTAACCCTAGGCTCGAGGGCTCTCATTGGTGTACGTGACACTCAAACCAGTTCAGCGGAAACATCCTACTATACTGTGCATCCAAATCTTTTATTTATTCTAAAGTCGTTCATATTTTTGGTACTATACAATATGTTGTATAATGTGCTTTGATATTGTGATGCATATTCATAATTTCAATGCTAGAAAAAATTATGCAGTAACAGAACAGGATACAATTTAATTTAAACAGAAGTACTTTTTACTTTGCATTGCTAATGATTCTTGTTTGAATAAAAATGCTTATTGAATATAATCTCTTATTCAAAAATAACAATGTAAATATTTGCATCAGGCAGAATTACAAACAAGGGAATGTACATGATATAGTTGCCTCTATGAAAATAGATGAAGCATAAAATAAGAATTTAGAATATATTCACTTCATACAGCATACAAAAACGTAATAAACATTGCAATATTGCTCATTTGCATTGAAATCATTAAAAAGGATTTTTAAATTAAGTGCTTAACTACCTAATTAGAAACAAAAATCGTGAAAAGTCTTGTTATTTATAAAAAAAGTGCAAGAGCATACTAATTAGTGTATACTATAAAGTTACATATTTTTTAATTAGCCAGACATATTGGAATGTTTTAATCTATTTTTGCAATAAGTAAGCTCTCGGGTTTGATTAAAATAAACATGTGATTTTCTTACAGAACTAATTTTTTTTTGTAAAACTCATCGTTCATCACCGCCGAA
>JAGJTL010000039.1:4050868-4073075 GCA_022063505.1 Calosoma granatense
GAATTTTTAAATTACGTGCTTAACTACCTAATTAAAAACAAAAATCGTGAAACGTCTGGTTATTTATTTAAAAAAGTGCATGAGTATGCTAATTAGTGTATACTATAAAGTTACATATTTTTTAATTAGCCAGACATATTGGAATGTTTTTATCTATTTTTGCAATAAGTAAGCTCTCGGGTTTGATTAAAATAAACGTGTGATTTTCTTACAGAACTAATTTTCTTTTTTGTAAAACTCATCGTTCATCACCGCCGAATATGATATTGCACAACATAAAATAAAAATGTCACTGAAAAACTCTATAAATTACACTAAACTCTGAATACGCCAACATATAAAATATACGAACGATTACGCACCGAATTGGATGTTGAGGAATAAAACTTTTAGTGTGTGCGTGTGGTACTTACGAATGTTTATTGTGTGGAACAATACTAGGGGTCACGTGTGTCGAGTGTTAGTGGTAGTTAATATGAAATATCCATTTTATTATTGTAGGCAACGTGTCCTGATACTGTCGTTATTGCAAATTAATCCCCTGGCTCCAATTGGTTGCCACGCGGTTCCGGTTAAGGGATTAACTTTAAGCAACATTCAAGAGCAATTTTACACGAAATTAAAGCAGACGGTAGCCGTGAACTGGTCTAGATTAAAGGCACAATGGTTTAAAAGTCAACCGTGAGTGTACACACGGGCTCTCTAATACACTGTCCCTTCTTTGATTACATTGCAAACTGAATCCTAATTTACACATGTTACATGTGCTAAAACCCAATTTACACCAGGGTTAATTCAAGTTGTTTTTATAGAACGTCCGCCATATGAAGCTTCAGAATAACGGAGCAGAAATTCTCTAATCCGGTCTTATGGCTTACATATTTGTGTGTTAATAGTGAACCCGTTATGATACGGTTAGTAAAAATTACACTCAAGCCCTGCAAATATCACTTGTATTTGTTTTGTTAATGAGTTCGTTGGTTGCTACCAAATTTAAATGAACTTGTCAAGAGATATTGTAATTAGTTTATAATTTCTGAATTTAATGAGAAATATCAGAGTCGAAGCATGATTTTAAATGTACTTTTAATAACCAAATATAATTAATCACAAAATGTCAAACAAAAAGATTACCTTTCCCATATTTTTTCTAGAGTAAAATTAATTTTAAACTACTAGAAACTTCATCAATTATCGCAAATCATTAATCAAGCTTCAATTATTTATTGCATAGCGTGCATGAAATTTTAAACCGATTTAAATTTCTAGCAAAGGTTTATTCTTGTAACTTAAATTGATTTTCGGATTAATTAAACAGTTGTTTTTTACATTTTAAACAGGAAATTGCATTTCATAATTTTGTTATTAAGGTATTGACATCGAGTTATTTTTTATCGGTACATAAATTGCTTTTCTAACCAATATTTTGCCTGAAAAAGTATAATCAATGAGATAAAACTGAGAATCCCTACATCGTACAACGAATATAATACATTGAAACATTCTACTAAGGAAGAACATTTATTGAAGACATTATTTAACTTTAATTATTTCACTATCCATTACTTCTTAAACTCAGAGACAAAGACTAGTAAATGAAAGTTTACGACGAACTGTTTTTTCAGTTTTATTTGAAATGTGTCTTGGTAAGAGATGCAGTAGATACCTGTTGGTTGTTCCTTAGACAAATACGCAACAATGAACTAGAGAAGCCCACGTTTTGTGCTACATTTTGCTAAAGCACGTAGCGTGAAGTAGCGACAACTTATTTTACAGAGATCCCCGCACACAGAATCAGCAAGGAGCATTTAGATTTGCTTATTTCGTTTCCCTAAACTACTTCACGTCCAAGGACTTACAAGATTAACTCAAGTCGGTGGTCTTGATTAAATTGTAAACAGACACTTCTAGGTAATTTATTAATGTCCTCCGCATACTATTCTCCCACACTAATCTATTTTATTTTAATAGGCTTTGTTATTTACGGTTTCCACAAATATCTGCACAGAATAAAAATTGTCTTATGTTATAGAACATCGTTTTATTAAATCTAACTGTGAATTGGAATACGTTAGTTGTTAGGTTTAGTAGTAATTTTAAGATTTACATAATATCTAAAATTGTAATTGAAAACAAGCAGAATGGTACGTAAAGAAGAGTATTTTCAGTCTTACTTATTTCCCAGTACAATACGACGGATGATGAACAACTGAGAAACAAAAACTGCGAGATGAATATACATATATCTTGGAATAAAAGCGGGAGAGAATAATTTGCTTGACAAATTAAAAGCAATGCAGATTGCGACAGCTTTTGCATTGTTTGTGTACACAGACTTAGAGCGAGACAGCAGTCAACGTCTTGACTGGCGAGCTCATTTCGACAAGAAATGTTGAAGTCAGAACTGTTGACAGATATACACACTGTTACATTAAAATGTTTATTTACTTTAATGCTCTAATTCAGTAAACTTTGTACTAGTGCGAATTATTTTATTTTAATCATATGTAACATGAATTTCCAAAATTCAAATTTCAAGTACGTGACAGCATTGTTTAATACTATATTGAATATAAATTGTTAATCAACATCATAAATAGTAGTTGAAAATAACTGTATTAACAAATGTCAATAGCTGATAACGTCGAACACATCAATAATTCAATGTATAATACTATAATATATAAATCAATATCACTCTAATATGTATTCAAATGTTTAAATATTCTCGTACAACATTATGTATACGATTTATATAAATTGTTATATACATAATATATAATTGCTAAAGCATTTTTACATTCATGTACACAAAATAATATTCATTAATAAATTAAAGAATAATTCAAACAAAAATTTATATCTCTCTAATTTGCTATATAGTTTTATGTTTTACTAAGCATAAAGAAATTGACTACATTTCATACAAAAAAAAGAAATATAATTCCATATAAAATATGTTTATCTCTTAAGTCCCGGGACGGGCAAATAATATTTATATATATGAAAATTCAGTTTCAGTATATTTTCATGAGCAACAGAAAGTTTTTTGTACAATTTGTAAGTGCGTATTTTCTATAACATTACACTAATTGAAATTAGTTTTTCTTGAAACTGAATATCCGAACGTATTCCAGGAAATGTTTATATAAATTGTTTCAGGCAATGAATTCTAAATAATACAATAAATTCTTGTTAATACTGAGTGCGAGTGTTGCTTCTGAAGTACACAGTTAATAACTTTATTTAGCGTAAGTAAGATGTAGACACAATTTCAACAACGCCATCCGTTAATAGCGTGTAATTAATAAACTAAACAGAGCCCCGGGTTCGCGAAACTTTATATTAAATTCCTGTGGTATCACATGTACAGTTCAAAAGATCACACCTATGTTAGCATTACCAGCGGATACATATATACCCGTAACATTTATATACATATAAGTACGTACCCTGTACAACAACAACAAGGGTTGCTGGTGATTTTGATGATGGATGATCGCTTCTGTGATTGATGGATCCATAATGAAGATGTTACTAAGAATATACCTTTCCATTATTGGCAGATTATCTAATATTATACGATACATAATTAAATTTTTACTTTCAAACAACCTTGCGAGTCAAACATCTGCGGCAGATTCCAAAAAAATCAAATTATTCCTGTGTGTTGACATAGTTTCCAAAATTACTTACACATGTACTAGTATTTAATATTTATTGTAGAAATTACAGAGAAATGTAAATAATTTACTGTACAGAATGTTGTATTAATTATTAAGTACCACTTAGTTTATTGACACTGTTCCAAAATTTAAATTAAATTTATTCGACACAGTAACCCACATCGCACGCTAATATCCCAGCCAACATCAATATTTTGTAAATGTAGGTCACAATCTCATAATCTGCAGGAGTCACCGCCTAACTGGAAGATCATCCAGCCAGTAATAAAAGCGACTGTAACCGCCTCTAATGACAATGGTTGAGATCATTAACTAGATATGCTAACCTTTGCATTGACGTCGTACGAGGCGACACGTTTGCTCACGTATGCAAGCAATGTGGATAGGTACGCACACAGGTGAGTACATGTTTGTGTGTACGCACAAGTAATTTGCGAGAGGCAAATACGTGCTATATAACTTTATTGGTAGTGACATGGATGCTCATGTACTATGACATTAAACACACCTGATGCATGAAGAGAGAAGTTCACGCATCGTGCCTGAAACTTCGTATAGAGGACGTGCCACATAGTCGAACATATTGGTCAAACTAGCATTAACAAACCGGAAATATCTTGTTTACTTCCCTGATGAGCAAAACTTTTCAAAATCACCACATTCACCTGTAACGTTTAACAAATGTATTTTACTTCTTGCTACCTAAAAACTTATATTTTTATTAAAAATAATCTACTATAACAATTATTTCAAATAATGTACTACATCTTAGAGCAATTCTAAACTACTCCTGCCATGAGACATATTTATCAAACTAGCACGTCATGTCGGTAAAATTGGAAGAGTGAAAAAAATAAATAAGAAAGAACTTCTAGGTGGATGACAAATAACAGACTGAAGCCTCTTGGCGGAGGAGAAACATGTGCCGACCTTGGTCTCACGAACAAACTAACCCTCAAAGTTTAATGCTACATTGTCCACCATGAAATATGTCCGAACATAATCGCTATCTTCACAACTAGATGAAAAAAGTAGGTATATTTTTAATGTCTGACAGTTCCCGAAGAACCACGTACTTGCATCTGAGCATCACGAGAAATATGAGCACCGTAGACGATTAGATGTTTTTACCGTATATTTGAAAGATTAATCACATACAGAATTGGATGCGAGGAATTATCGTCACATTTGGTACGCAGCACATGAATGTGCTGTGAACGCAAAGTGAAGAGAAAAGGAAAGTATACGCGTAGCTACGGTACTCTTATTTACGGAAAAACGCTGGGAAGATTTCAGTGCTAAGTTATGACCTGATTTCATAAAGTGAACTTTAGTTTTCTCGAGAAACTTTTCTTGAATGTGAACTGCCTGCTTCAGGGTGTATGGATGTTGCACGCTGAGAATTTGTGGAAAGAAATTATGATGTTTACTTTATTACATGCTAGTCACAACTGTCAAACTAATAAAACTACTTCTATTAAAATTCTTTATTACTTAAAGAAACTTACATTTTCGCCGTACGTAACCATAATTTTTAATAGCACAAAAAATTAAATAATTTACTCGCTCACATAGAGTTGCTATTTTCTAATAAAGATATGTACAAAGAACAAATGGCCTTGTGAACAATAAAACCGATTATACGCACATTATATTATTTAACCTTACTCATTGTTTCTGATCTTTTCATAATTCTTAATGAATCTAAATTAGTATTTCTGTTACACAACAAAACATCTAAATTAGTGTTAATTAACAACAATGGACCATAACGTATAACTAAACAAGTAGTTCATAACACATGTATTATAATGATAATAAACAAAAATTAGCTGATAAAATTGTTATATTTGAAAATATATCTCTGATAAGATTCCTGTAATCCGTAAATGAGTTTTGAAAGTGTTAGAAAGAAACGTTTCGTGTTCAGTCATGCTGTAAGTGAAATTAAAAGTCAATGGCATCATTATAGAAGCCATTTACAGGCTTTACTAAATCCCGCAGCAAATTGCTTTAAAATCAAAGCACTTAAAAGGTCGAAGTCATTTAAGCAAACTCTTAGCAGATAATTTTTCCAATCAATAATTGCAGATTCCCAAGAGAAACATTCCAGCTGTCCCAAAATTACTCGTGAGATTATCAATTAGGATCGTGCTTGGAATCCGTCTTCAGACATAATGTACTGAAAGTACATTTATATGTATATTTTATGCTATTCCCTAATCTTGATTAGTGAAAAAACTCATGAAAGCGTATTTCAAAGAATTATAACCTTCTATTAAGGTTTTTGTTGCAGAGGGAAAATTAACTGCAAAAAATGTTCTTAGGAAAATTGAATTATTTTTAAATATACAATGGTTATTTGTTCGTATATTGATTTATTAATGTAAAGTACTTTCCAATTAGATTACTGGTTCGGTATCAAAATCATTTAAATGTACATTAATCATAAGTGACAGGTTGATAGCATGTATTTAACATACTTTTCTCTATTTAACACTATTTCATTTATGAGTACATAAAAGTATTTATTCATAAGATAATTCATTTATATGTAATTTCAAATTGAAGTTTATGGTATCAATATAAGAGGGTTAGTGATGGTTCTTCTATTAAATACATAATTCAATATACAAGGAAAATAAGACAAAAATTCTATACCAGGAAGTACTTAGCTACCATTTGGAAATAACAATTTCTAAAAAAATGCTTCGTCATCAATCTATTGTAGTCTAACATCACTGGATGTAAACAATCTCATTCTCTTCTTATATTGGGTTGAATATCAAAAATAATCAATAAAGTATTCGTTTTCCGCTTTTCCGGGTTGAGTATCTCATTTTCTTATCGCAGGGAAATATAACTTGTTTGTTTAGTCAGTATAAGCGCTAATAAAAAATGTATGATGTGTCATTTTATCCAAAGATCATTTCTAACCTATAAACTAATCTTCCCGAGGCTAAAACATTTTATACCCATACGTTTACAGTAGATGTGGCATGTAGCTACAGTAAACATTGTTTGTATTTCCTTATTTATCTTTGAAAATCTCTGTGTTGTTTCACAAAATATTTCCGCATTTCACTGGTTAAACCTAAATAAAACCAAAAAGCCTCTGGCTATACTAAAAAGCAAAAATAATTATAAAAAATATGTTTAAAATGTTTTATATCTGCAAAACATTACTCATTTTAATTCAGGTTATTTTAAAACAATTTTAAAATAGGGTAAGACATAAATGTATGTACATGTTTCATATAAATAATTACACATACGCATAATTCCGGTTGCTGAGAACGTTACTAATACGATACGACGTCACTGTACGTGTTCATATTTAACCTCAAAATGAATAAAACAACGTTTTAAGCACAATTCTCGATGCTTTGTGTAGGAAAACGTACAGTACTTTGACACATTTGAGCAGAGTGAAAATCATTATAATGTAAATATGCATTAAAAGCGAAGACCGTATTAGCAGAAAGTAAATACAATTTATTCAGTCATTGAAATTTAACGAATTCAGAGCTTGCAGTCTCGTGCAACACAAGATCGTTTCAGTATAAATTTAACATATCTGAAAGGACGAAGTTGTTCTATGTTATAAATATTTAAACCAAGTATCCATTTTGAAAGAATGTAAAATCGAATAAATACTCCAATGATTTTATTTTCTGAGAAGAAAAGCAGATATTATATACTTTTAAAGAAAAATGTACTTTCAATGTAGCAAGTTTAGATATAATACTGGGAAAACAGTATTTTATATGTGTAGTATAAAAGTGTTCAACATATTTCATAAAATGTAAAATTAATGTCCGTTACTTTGTTATGAATATATATAAAGGCTGTAATGTATACTTTTTAAAAATATATCAGATATTTTAATATGTATACGCATATTCAATTTAAAATACTTTTTGTCTACCATATTTGTACAAACAAGTACGATAATAATATAAATCTAAATTAGAGTTTTACATTATTTTGTTAAAGCAGAATAGACTTTAATTCCTAGCTAGTTTTTTTTTCTATCTTGCTGCGGTACATGTTTGTAATGATCCAGGAAAATCTGGGAAAAAGTACAAAATACGCCTACACGCTTTTCTGTTTCGGTTAACAACTGGTACGTACATATCTCTTAATCTTTTCATTGTTCTGCTGTTTTGCTTTGAGCCAGTTTGTGTCAGACACCTGCCATCCGACAGTCTATTGCAGGTGCCTTATCTTTACATTGTTCTGTTATTTGCTTTGAACTGCTTGGGTTCCACGCATGCGCACTATAAATTATAATTATATAAATACGAGCTTTATCTCTGGCAGTTTGGTTTTAAAAGTTGCCAAGATTTATTGACATAGTTAGCTTTAAAATCGTATTCATTTTTGTAAGGAAAATATTAATATACTAAAGGACTTTTTTCTATAATTTTTTCTCTGCAACAGATAGTCCCAATTAGACTACTTCGGTATGATTATATGTAGCAGGTTTTGAAGTATTTCATTTTAAAATAAATTAAGCAAAAGGCTAATATATCTCGATGTTAAACTTAAAGAAGAGAATATAATGATAATGTGAAATTTTGTGTTTCTTAACAAAACAGGAAACATTAAATCCTATTATAAATATCATTTATAATATCATTTATAATATCCATATTTTTTCGCTAACCACAGTATATAATCGTAGCTGTTTATACTGAAAAAAACCATATTCCTAGTCTTTACGAATATATCGGTTTTATTTACACCCAACCTAACAGTTGCCTTTAAATGCGTACGCAAACCATGACAAATGCATAAAATATGACTGGCGCGATGCGTTCAACTCGCGCAAAGGTGCTATTTTACCCTATGAAATATGTATATGTGACTTACCTGTAGTGGCCAGAAAAGAGAAGACGGCCAAATGGAACAGCATTCCTTCCGTTGCCAACATATTCACCGTAAATGTCACTGCACCATTTTAATAACAATATAAACTCGCTATTTTATATAAAGTTCGCGCGTTACAGTTTTTTTTTATGGAATATGTTAGAGTTTATGTTCCCATAGCCTTTGAATATAACATGTGCACTTTACAATCAGATTCTCGAACACAAGCAGTCGTTACGTATATTGCCAACGAAATATCCTGAAACAACAGAAAACGTATTTCAATATTCATAAAGCGATATAATAAACCTTTATGCTCTGGGGAAATATATGACAAGAGCGAATGCATATATGTATTTTCATTAATAAGGATCATTCAATGATTGCTCAATAACAAACACAATAAATAAATAAATTATTAGTTTAATTTTTAGATAATGAACTAAATTTATAAAACTTTTATACGTTTAGAGTATATTAGAATTATAGAACGTTAAATTTAAAACTAAACAAAAAATGGATATTTTCATTGTTATTAATTTAATATCTCTTGGAATACAGTTTCATGTGTGATAAAATGTTAATTAAATCCTCTCACACTTTAAAATAATATAAAGTACAATATCCAGCTTGCATGTAGCAGAGGGATATTTACATTGTACAAAACTATACAAGTCTATGCGTGTCTGTTTGCATACCTATATTTACACTACTGATTAGTGGCCAGTACTTAATTCTGTTATTTTATTGACATGAAAAAGTTCAGTGTGTGTTTATTGTACAAATACAGGAATTACTTCCAATTGCAACGAACTTCTATGTATGTACGTACGTATTATGCTTTTTAATGGCATTTTAATATAAAATTCCTATTATTATAAACATATGTTAGTTCAGAAGCCTTGTAGTTTAATTAATTTTCATATAAATATTTATTTATTCACTAATTTCAGTATTTGTTTGTAAAATAAAAGTAAAACTAAAGTTTTATCGCACAGAAATAGAATATGTACATAGAAGTATGTCTAGGCAATCATCAATTTCTAATGTGTTTGAACAAGTAATTCAACTGTGTAGATGTTACATACATATTATATGTGATGTATGCTGAATGAAACAGCAAGTGTACGGGATGTAAATTTGATACTGGAATGTGATTAACATAATAACCGCAGTTGTTAAATCCATTTGCACAGTGAATGCAAAACTTGTTCCTAATGAAATGGAAAATATTCATGCAAAACTTCCTTACTGTTTACACTGAAAACTTCTAGTTGCAGATTGTCTAGTAAAACTATACACGGACGCGTATAAACTTCTTCACGTTAACGCAGTAAAATTAACTTTTCAAATGTGATTTTTATTTTAATCGTAATGGGATTTTCACTGTTTCTTTCAATGGAAATTGCAGAATTCGTTTTAAGGCAATTGTATTTTCTTCAGTGCAATATCATGTAACTGGATAGAGTATAAGATACAGAAAAAAAAAGATATTAGGTAACGAAGAAATCACAAGACTAGACAAGGGAATATCAAATAAGATAAAAGAATAATACAGTCTAAAGATTCAGTTAACTGTAAACAATTACTAGGCATAACAATAATTATGTCTAAACATGTAGCTAGAAACAATATAGCTACAGTATATCCAATATAAAATTAGAAAACAAAAAACCAAATGATTAAGACAAAAGAAATCAAGAAAACGGCCAAATATTTTGTTCGAAGGAACTGTACATCTATTCATATTTTGTAATATTAATGCGAAAATATTGTTCGATATTATCCTACGGTTTTCAAATGTAATTATCGAAATTTATTGAATATGTATACTGTATATTACATTACAGTATATTTGATAATAATCATTAACGTTACTCTGGCATACTAAATTTCAAAACTGTTGACCTAGCGATCGTAGTTATAGATTAAAATATCCGATAATTCTCGATTGGACCTCATTATCATATTCATACCTATAATAAAATTTAAACCTATCGGAATTTACAACGTAAACCCTGACATGAATGATGGATTGACTTAAAGGTTTACCATGATTTATTACCACTTTTCTTATATCTAGGTAAAAATGAACTAAAAATGCATTATTAATAAATATTCCAAATATAATTTCTTTCCTGAATAATGGTGGCAATTTATCAAGAATGAAAAGAAAACCAGTCACGTTAATATTTAAATTGATGATTACTAAACAAATTATTTATGTATAACAATATTTATACTGGTAAGTAAGATGAAAACTATTGTTTTACCGTTTCCACAAGTTACTAAACTTAATTTAAAACAAAAAATATTAATAATATGTTATTCTCAAAACTGTATAGTTCAAACTATATGAACAAAAATATAATACTTCTTATTTCAGGATTGGCATGTAAATTCGACATGAATACTCTTAGTTTATATCAGGGTAGTTTTATGAAATAATTATAGTATTGCATCAAATTCAATACACTAAATAAACATAGCAATTAAAATAAACGATAAGACCCTTATAAAAGCATATTAAGTAATATCTATACTTATACATGGACTTACAATAAATGTAACAATGTAAATTACTGATTCCGTGCTTCAAATTGCCCTAATCTTCTTAACTCATCGCATAGCACCTAAATTATTGTTACTTATTTGTAATAATTACTACTACTGATAATAAACACGATGTAAACCTACCCCATATTATTAGTACCATGTACTTAAGTACTCACGAATAGTCATTTTTGTAGCACCATTCAATTATCTGTTTTCGTCAAGTTCATTTATATTCAATATGAAATTATAGGTTTCAAATAAAACTGAAGGTAAATTAAAGGATATATAACAATAAAAATTCACCAAAATTCATAAAATATAATGAAGTTTATGCATTTTGTTATTGCTTACTTATATTCTAGTTTCTAAGTAAAAATAACTATATGTATATTTTATGAAAACAGATATCAGACTTTCTAGAAATATAAATAAATATTTATATCAATAATGGTTTGATATATTACTATGAATACGGTATAACAGGTATGAATATTACATTTGTAATATTCAATAATGTATTACAATATAAGTGAAGAATATTTGATAAAAAATAAGTTTACTTTATATCACATTGTAATTAAGAATAACGAATGAAACTAGTGAAATATAATTGAAATGCGACGTATATCGTGGACTATTCATGTTGACATACATGTATATGACCAACTTACTTTCGCATATAAATCCCATAAAAGTTAGTTGGTGGTAAAACTTTACAAAACAAACATTTAACAATGGTGAAAGTGCACACGTATCCAAGTGTCCATCAGTTTCACAGAGTAACACCAGAACGTTCAATGTTTCGTTGCGAGAACAATTGTAAAACGTACGCACCACTAAATATCATATCAATTCGATTTCGCGCTAACTGTAAAGTTTCCGTCCGTTTTGATATCACCGAGTTATCAGCAAGACGCGACCGTTGAGACTGACGCCCGGGCTGAACTGCCGTCGCGACGCTGCCGCCACCTGCACTTGCGCATTGAACTGACTGTACGTGGCTCAGCACAATTGTTACAAAACCACCATTACCTGCCCAACATGCAAAACGAACTGCCCGCGGTGCTTCTGAAAACTAACATATCATGAGACTCCTCTCTTCAAGTTTGTCTGATAACAGCAAACAGGAGACATGTATGAACGTGTACTCACTATAATTAATTAAATTTCACGAACTGTATGACGATATTTCATTATACAAAACTAAAATTTAATCATATTCTTCATTAGAAATAGTTAGATTTATATTTAGCAGTATGTAATTAATCTGTTTGAAATGTATTTGTTTTTAGTTTGACAGAAAATACACAATATAAATAAAACATGATGATACTATTTGCATTGTAGTGTTTCAGGATAAAGTTTCAATTAATTGTGATAGAAATCGTGTTCGGATAGTTTGTGGATCGGTTACTATGCGGGTATCAACAGTCAATCTCATGTGCCATCGATCAGTGGACCAGCGATATATTGCTCCTTTAGTTGGACGAACTTCTCTCTTTGTAGTTTCCTCCGACTCGCTTAGATTTACACGTTTAGTTTGAAAACTCTTTAGATATTGACGTTACAGTGAACCATTTCTTCAAGACAACACTACGTAATTCCAAACTAACATCGTTCACAGCAACATGCAATTTCTACAACCGTACACTGAATGTTGCAATACAATTTAATTAATTCACACTTGAAACCCGGTTAACCGTAATGAAGCATTATTGTAGGTTAGTTGATACTTTATCTGAATTACATTTGAAAATTCTCAATGAATATTATCTGTTTACAAATTAATCATTAATTTAGTAATATATTCATATTATTTTTATTGTCTATATATATACGTACGTCTGAAAAGGTGTGGTATATGTGTAGTTAAAATATATGGTTAAATTCTTGTACAACAATTCAACAATATGTTACTAAAGTGTAGGACACAGAAACAAGTATCTAAATGAACATTACCACCTCTGGTAACGTTAGGAACAACTGATACCACCATGGCTTTTTAATTTAGTTTTTGTAACCGACTGGTAATCCCCACTTCTAATTAATAGCACGACACAGATCGGTTTCACCGTTTTCTCCACACACGTGTTGGAACAATGGATTAAATGCGATCGGAGTTTTTGTGTGTATTTTCCGACAGCTTCTTCTATTCGATACTGCGACACAGACTGCGAATTGAACGGAATCTACAGTCTGACACGGCTGTACCGTACCAGCTGCGGTTGACACCGCCATGATTGGATTATATTAATTTTATGTAGATGTCGAATTCGAATGCTTCCGACACAAATAGTGCACGGAATTAATCGAATATTACATTGCTCTCCACATATACCGTCCACTTGCTTTTTTATTATATAGAATAAAACTGTTAATTGGAATTTCATAGATGAAAAGAAATTCAAACCAGATGTGCAAACGAATACGTATTTTTTTTGTGTGTGGAATATACTTGTATATTCATTCTAACAGTTCACACTAATAAGTACAGTGCTAATTTCTACATATTAATGTTTCGATTTTATCTAATTATGATATAAACATACATGATATTTGAATATTTAAAAATAAAATCATGTAATGTTTTACAAAAGAAAACTATTGTTGCTTTTTGTATATAACCGTGGGAAGTAAATTAAAACACCTTTTTTTATTATTATTTCTCAAGTAACACGTTTTTTTAATCACAAATCTTTCATCTATTATGCATTTCGTTAAGCGCGCAAAGCGTGATAAATCGATGAATAAAAGTTATTATGAACGTTGCCAATGTTGGTTATTGATTATTTTTGTAATTCATTAGCTTTTTTATCAAATACCTTTGTGCTTTGCGTAATATAATACAAAATTGAGAGAAATCTGTAATTTTTTTATACGTGAAAAAAATCTCCCTCGCTAACATTCATTTCTGTCAATGTTTCGCTCACACTGTGGAAAAAAATGAAAGCAATTTTCAAACTCGTGATATGACTGCGTGCGCGAGAGAGATATTACCTTTTGGGAAAAAACAAAGTCAGTCATCTTTTGATGTGTGATGGAGAGGCTTTGTCATCTCACTCTTTAACGAAAACAAGAATGGCAGTGTATGTAAAGCTATATGAACATTCATCAAATATCGTTTTACCCATGTAATTTGTCTAACCAAGATTTGTATTGTATCATTGAGAACTGACATAATATATACCTTCCATTATATTCCTACGTACCTTATGCATATTAGAAATTAATTGTAAAAATAACATTTTCAGTAGCGGAATATTGTCTTTTCCTTTTAATCTATATTTGCTGATATTCAGACGATGATAAATATTCAACGAGCTATTTATACCTCTTCCAATGTCAAATTTATATAAAAAAATTATATGGAAATAAACAAAGAAAATTAAATGAATGAAAACAGCATGCACCTGTTTGAACTCATCGTGATACGGTTTTCTACAGTTAATTTAGTATTTAGAGGCTCCATTAAACATTATACGGTCACACTGGTGTCCGTAAATGTATATTAACTAGAGACCCATTGCCGAAGTTTTCAGACCCTCGCCAAAGAAGTTCAACATATTCTGCCTGTTTAGCTGTCCCGTCTCAAGTTGACAACGTACTCGTGAATTATTGATAACAGTGGTGTAAAACTTAAGCAACATGGGATTTTGACCCGCAGATTAATAATTAATTACGAAAATAATTAGTTAATTTTTACATCTCCCAGATGTAAAAAACTTAACACAAAAAATTGTCTTTTATAGCCCAGCAACAATATTTCATTTCTTATAATATGTATATAAACACTAGCTTCAACAGTATATATATATACAGTTACAACTAATATATACACATGTATTTATTAAATATAGACGAAACAATGAAACGAAGTAAGCCACTAGACCATACCGGATATATTTATGCATGTATTCGCTGAAATCAAGACTGAAATTTCGAAGGGGAATACTATTTCAGGATAATTTTGTAATTTTAAATGCCAAAACATTCCGGTACCGGGAATCGAACCCGAGCCTCCTGGGTGAAAGCCAGGTATCCTAGCCACTAGACCATACCGGATATACAGTTAATCAGTCCATCCTAAAATTGCAAAGGATATGTTTTTCAGAGTATGTTTTTAATATCAAATAACAAAATTTTCCGGTACCGGGAATCGAACCCGAGCCTCCTGGGTGAAAGCCAGGTATCCTAGCCACTAGACCATACCGGATATACAGTTTGTTGATATACGCTGAAATATTATTTCAGGTCATGTTTGTAATTTAAAATGACAAAATTTTCCGATACCGGGAATCGAACCCGAGCCTCCTGGGTGAGAGCCAGGTATCCTAGCCACTAGACCATACCGGATATATCTTACCAATTTACATAACGCTTCAGTTCTTCTACCACTACCGGTAATACAAGTCGCTTTCATGTTGTGACAATGAATTGGTTAATTGTAAAAAATTGATGTATAGGTTCCACCGAGATTTGAACTCGGATCGCTGGATTCAAAGTCCAGAGTGCTAACCATTACACCATGGAACCTGACATGTATCTTTAGTGGTATAAGAGTAGTATGAAAACTAAAACTATGACGGAACAAGATGAAAATAAATATCATGCATGAAAATAAACTTAATACACAATTCCTCTGAGAGTCAATTTGAAACTGTTAATCACATCTATTAATACCTAACAGCAATTAGCTTTCTCTTTTTATTTTCTCTATAACGTATTTCGATAGATGTGAACATTTTTAGCCGATTATGTATTCAGTCTGAAAATAAATATTCTTGTTATTAAAACAGCTGCACACTCAGATTTCAACTTAAATCAACGGCCATGCATTTTTCATTTAGATATAAAACAATCCAAGTAATTTATTTAAATAAATATCAGATTTGTAAATGAAAATAATAAATTAAAAAAGTAATTAATAAATAATATAGCGAGGATGATAGGTAATAATGTGAACAACATTATATATAATATTAGTAAATTTCGACCTGGGCTTTTTGCTTAACGATCAACAATATCCCGTATTTATGTAACTAAATATGCCCCAGCCCAATTTCGCTGTGTACAAACAGCCAGTGTCGAGAACGACCCTACAAAAGGTTGTATGCAAGATTTCTAACAGAACTCATCTATATTCATGAGGGTTCATGCTTTAGTTTGCTCATCGGCTACGTCCATTACAACCTAAAATGTTCCTTGATTGTCACGCCGGCCCTGCACGTGCACGAAACTAACCTTATCAATGTCACCAAACAACCAACATTTGTCGCTGGCTTCACCGATTACGTCTCTTTTGTTCTATATTTAACGTAATCAGCATAGAAATTATATTCCAACCGAATGTTACGTTCTTAATATAACAATTCCAGAATTATTACATTTCATCAAGCAATTATTGCAGAACGTAATACTGTTTTCCATATTGCTTTACTCATTTGACATTGACAGTTCAAAAAAGAAGCGTCTAAATAGAATCATATAAAAGAAATGCAGGTCCCACCGAGATTTGAACTCGGATCGCTGGATTCAGAGTCCAGAGTGCTAACCATTACACCATGGAACCGCTGCTTTATTAAGATGGGAATCCTGCTACTGAAAGCGCACTAATTTTCAGATATCCCGGAAAACTTTAGACTGAAATTCTCTCTCAACACCGATTTCATAGTGTAATGGTTAGCACTCAGTCATTGTTACTGTCTATACACTTACCTGTTTTGTGGCATATGTATCCAAGCTAATTATGTGTATGGGTAAATAATCAATAAAAAGAATTATAAAAGAAGAAGAATCCAGCGATTCTAGTTCAGATCTCGATGGTACCTTATTTTTTTCCTCATGCAATTTTATTTTCTTCCATTGACTAATTCGATTCCTTTTCCTTCCATCTTCGTAATAAAGACTTGTTAAGTTTTGTTAATAATTTTTGTAAATAAATTTATATAGTTTTGATCAATCAATATTAAACACTTAACATGTGATAAAACATGTTTAAATTTGATCTCTGACATATAAAATTTTATCTGCTGTATATTTTTATATGAGTATTACTGTCAGCAACAAATTTTACATATTATCGTAAATTAAATATCAAAATCAATTTATAGCAGTCTAAGCAATTTATATGCAATATAAGTGCCCTTGTTAATATGCTATGAAAAGAAGTTGAGGTATTTGAACAAAAAATTTAAAGTCTGTGCAAAATATGACTTTGGACTTGATGAGACAAGTATTAAAAATTTTAATGATTACATGGTTTCTGTGCACAATATTTTTCTATACAACTTTTTTCCAGTTCAAGACTAAGGCAGATGTAACACATTTATAATTAGAATATGTGCTAACTCAAACCTGTTTTAGCGCGCGTGTATATTTAGATTTTTCGGATGCTGTATTTTATTAGAATAAAACACAAAAAAATCGCATTTGCATTTCTGTTGAAGGATTGAAGATGGTTGCTATCTTTTATTATGCATTCTACAAAGTGTTGTAAGATAAGCATAATTTCTCTATTTTCATTCGTGCACCAGTACATAATTTAGTAGGCAGCATAATTTTAATTAAATACAAGCACGTGATGTGTGTCTTAACTTAATAAATATTACCATAGTAGGTACGTACTCATATGGATACCTGTCGAAGGGATATATGAACGTTACAGATTGGAACAGGAGCATGTTAATAGGTTTCCTAGTGTCAGACTCATATAACATAGTAATTAATTATTAAAGGCACTCAAGTGGTAATAATTAATTTGATGATGAAATCCTTCTCATGCACTCACGAAACAACCTTCAAACTCGTGATATTTAGGTAACAAGTACGATAAACAATTTTACTTTTAATTCTAACTAATGCTGGCGTAATAATTACTCATATGGAACTTGGATAATTGCACACGTGTCTTCCTAAGATTTTGTGGACAAATATCAATTAAGTTTAATTTAGACTGATTTAAGGTATGAAATAATTATACAGGTTATTCATTTAAAACTTAACCCAAAATGTAATACATTACTCTAAAATTCAGAAAAATAATTACGATTGAATTGTATCACAATATTGTTTATTTATTTCTTGTAAAAATTCAATTTAGTGAACTGATGGCTCCAACAAGATTGATACTTTACTGACATTGTAGAATATCACGAATTTCAAGAAATAATTCATTTTAAATTTGAGTTGTATCATTCAACCATTAGTGTTTTTTGAAATACGTTTTAGTATGCATTTCAAATAAATAACCTGTATTTTAAAAAAGCAGCAGACAAATCCCCTATATTATGGATAACCATTAATACAATATACCAATCTCTAAAACAATACCACAAGTCTACTTAATTTATTTACAGCTTTCATCACTGTAACACGTGTATATGTCATGCAATTAAACTACTGTGAATTATAAACTCGAAATGCACATATATCTGCGGTGACATGCATAACTATAACTGTTTGTCAACACTTGTCAAAATTCAAATAGATTTTAAAACATTCACGCATTACGAGCATTACTATTAATTATATTCAAACACTGGATATAATTTAGTATTACATTGTGTAGTTACATAATTAATGAAGTATTTGAAATTTTGTGCTATCAGCTGCAATACTGAAATTTACTTGTATAAAGAAACTAATTTGTTATTAATATTCTACTGAAAAATTTTGTCCAAGAAATAAATAATATTCTAGAGTAAGTAAGCTAAGTAAAGATTATAAATTCGATTGCGGATTTCTGTTATAATTGTATATTGGCACCATGCAGTTAGTATAAGAAATTTTTGTTCAATTTTTATTGGCTGTAATACAGGTGTTGCGAGGCACATTTTAGATTACCATTATGACCGAATAAGAGTTACATCAGCAAAAGTTTTCTCATTGAAGTTTTTAATGTGGTGGGTTAATGGATTTAAGTTTGATGCATTTTCAAATATAGGAAATCTTTAGTGCAGAAGTTGTATGCACTTTACGACTCGTACGTAGGTACTTTGGAAAAATGCTCCACTTTAAAACTACCTGAACTCTAATGTTACTGTTATACAAATTATAATGTCTCTTTCCATTTCAGCTGCAAGAGTTTCATTCAATGCATGTACTATGTTTAACGTGGCATTATCGTAAAGAGAACTTGAAAAGTTTCAATGAAAATTAAAATTGTTATTCAACATTTTCATGTTTATCTCGCTACTTTTACAAAAGTTATAATTTCCCCAGTTGCTAAGTGAAATATAAAAGATAAAGTATTATACAAATCATGATAAATTCTTTCTGTTTATTTTAGGGGAAAAATGATCCAATTTATCAGTATGTAGGTTCCATGGTGTAATGGTTAGCACTCTGGACTCTGAATCCAGCGATCCGAGTTCAAATCTCGGTGGGACCTTGTGTTGTATTTTAAAATAAAGAGGATAAAACTAAGTGGCTTTGACAAATGTTTAACGATAAAAATCAATATGTATGTGGTACAGTAAGTCTGAGGCGAGGTCTAAGAATTACGATTTTTCTTCAAGTTCAACATGTTTTACAAAGCTTAAAAATAAATATTAATATACGACAGTATCGAATATATGGCTACTTCTTATTTTTCTACAAATCAAATTAGAACGATACTATTAAAAAATCTGTTGTGGTCAACACACGACATTCTTCATAACTATAATATTATTACAAATGATTGTAAAAGAGGCCATTTCCTTGTGAAATTTATCAAATAGAAATTATAGAAAACATTATTTTAAATCCGTATGCTGAAATACAATATTTGAGAAAAAAACTAGTTTACTGGCATTACTACTGCTATCCACATCGAATAATCTTATGCATTCTAAAAACAACGATTTAAAACGGAATAACACGATTTTTGGAAACAGAAACCACCCGGTCCCATACAAACGTAATTCGCAAAATGTAAATATTCATTAATTAAATTATTCACCACAGTTACTAGTAAACTTAATTTAAATGTATCCGGTATGGTCTAGTGGCTAGGATACCTGGCTTTCACCCAGGAGGCTCGGGTTCGATTCCCGATACCGGAATGTTTTGGCATTTAAAATCACAAAAATATCCTGAAATAGTATTCCTCTTCGAAATTTCACTCTTCGAAATTTCAGCCTCAATTTTAGCGTATACGTACATAAATATATCCGGTATGGTCTAGTGGCTAGGATACCTGGCTCTCACCCAGGAGGCTCGGGTTCGATTCCCGGTACCGGAATAAATTTTTGATAGATTTGAAATAATACATTTTAATTAACTGAAGAAACATTAATATATGATTACCAGGAGATCATAGCTTATTATTTGAATCTAAAACGCCTCGTTGTTTCTTATTCTTATAGAAATTACGAATATGTAAAAGATATTCATTTGAACCAGGGCATAATCCGTAATCAGAAATCTGCATATGATTTGTTGATGTGTTATTTGTTTTCCAGTTGATTAATAAATAATTTTTTAAACTATTACAACATATAAAAGTTAAATCATATGATAAATAGACAACACGTTATATCCCAGTTATCAGAGCATGTATTCAAAGATCACATTACATTATACTGAAAAATTAAAACCACGTGTGCAAAGTAATCCGAACTCGTGTATTTTTATAACTATGTTACCATGGTTATTTCTTCGGTTTTACAGACATAGTGAATTGACAAAAGAACTACATAATTTTTTTCTTTCACAATTTCATAAATAATAATTGAAATTCATTTGAACACCCCTTTTTAAGGAATCATATTATATAAATGAAAGGTTTGTAGACTACTTCTAAAATTCAATATAAATAATGAATCTTAGGTCCCACCGAGATTTGAACTCGGATCACTGGATTCAGAGTCCAGAGTGCTAACCATTACACCATGGAACCATATAATTGGAACAATATGTCATCTCCTGCTGTGCAATGACCTATATTTAGATAACCCCAGTCTATTTTATATTCCAATTTTGCTTGCACCATGGTTCCATGGTGTAATGGTTAGCACTCTGGACTCTGAATCCAGCGATCCGAGTTCAAATCTCGGTGGGACCTAGATTTCTTTATAGTTTTATTGTCATCATAATATTTGAATCAGTACATTGAAAATTAAGTTCATTACTTGATCCACAATCATGAACATCCTTCTGAATTCCTGAGAACTGCTCAAAAATAAAAGTACAAAGTTATTGATTAAGAAGAAACTTCAATAATGAATTAAGAAGAAACGAGAAAAAAGCTTGGAAACGCGAACTAGTTTATCGGAAAGTGATGTTTCACATCCTGTTTGTCGTGGTCTTGTAGCACACCGTTATACTCTGTCACAAAGACATTTATTTGTCCGTTGACATTAGTAGAATTCTGAGAGAAAATTCTGCAGATACAATTAAAACAGACAAGTGACGAATATACTTAATTAAGTATCACTTTGCAGACTAAATGCGTATTTACGACAACAATGATTTATGGAAGAAAGAAAGTCGTTGTGAATTCTATATAATCTTAACCAATGAAATATATTACATGGACAGTAGTATAATTCTAAAGTTACATTAAGAAACTTAATGGTTCTTTGCACTAGCATAGCGAGTAGATCTAGTAAAAGAGTTAAAAGTTATATAAATACGTGTGGTATGTTCAAGGGATAAACGAGAAAACGTGCGAGTACTTGAAACTATGGTAGTCCGTACTTTAAAGTAATCCTAATTTTTCTTTTAATTACTTCAACTATACACTTATTGCAAGTTATTTCATTAATTATCACGAGTACCTGCAAAAAGTTTTAAGAAGTGGTTTTTTACTTGTGAGTTATTCCTATTTCACAACCGTAGTCGGGCAAGGAAAATCCGTCTTAGAAGTGTTCAAATGCAGCGAGCCTGCTAACAAGTAGGAACTCTACTTCAGTTACTTTTACGTGTGTGTGGAATTCTTTTTACGTCGTTTAGCACTTTAACAGCGTGTTAATTATTTATGCAATAAAGATTATACAGAGTCTCGAGTTTATACAAAACTGCGTGAAAATTAACTTGAAAAGTTTTTACACTAGCTTCAGCGTTTTTTTTTTTGGTTAAGTACATTTTTTAGTTCTTTATGAAGTAACTCT
>JAGJTL010000039.1:4078099-4092064 GCA_022063505.1 Calosoma granatense
CACGGCCAGTCTACGGCTTATTTTGATCCTAATCCTAATCCGTCCCTGTATAATCTATTTGAACTTCCCGGATAGTGTAGATTGCATTTAACAAGCGTGTATTTTCAAACTATAATTGAGTATGTACCTGCTTTGCAGAAACCACTAAGAGCTAACTTTGATAGTTGAGTATTCTATCATGTAACTTAAGAGGATCATTTGTTGATCCATATTGATTACTAATGTACATATTAAAATACCCAACGTAAATATTATCATAAAGTAATTATACAAGTTAGTTAAAAGTACTGGATAAGTTAGAAGTTTTATAAAAAAGCAAATTTAATTAAACCGGAAATTCTGACGCTATGTGTATATTTGAATGACCTATATTTCTGAAATTGTACTTCCTATTTTACAAATTAGCATGTATGTAGTGTGAACATAGGGTTTACATTATTGATTTCTAGGTAAAAATGGCTCTAGTTAGTCCAGACACAATCTGGAAGTTTCTTAAAACCATGTTAGTAAAATTTATAATAAAACTCCGTAATCCGTTTGCGGAGAAACCCAGGACCGGCTGGATACTTTGTTGTTTTAATCTCATCACAACTTTTTCATGTTGCAATTTTTTCACTCTTTCTCCCGTAAGTCGAGAACATGACTCTCATATAATAAGAGGTTTTACGTTGTGAACTTTTGACTTGTTATTTACTCTCTTAAAAAATATATTAAACTTTTAACGGCGACGTAAGGAAGCTTTCTTCTTCGCGTACATGTAAAACAAATGCATGCATGTAATTCACATATATTTATCTGAATCTTGGATAAATATATACGCAGTATATGTGACAGAAACGATTTTCACAAATAAAATGAACTTTCTCTAAATATAATTTGTTTCAGCTATTGTCTTGAGATTCCAAGTTTGCGACTTGAGTGAGTTAGAGATTTTTTGTTCGGCAGCATAGTGCCTACACTAACTTGGTATATATGTCAAGAACCGACAAGAAAACTCCTACGCACATTATGTACTGACAAATTTCCTAAGTCTAAGTTACCAAATAATATACACAATCTATTTAACAATAAACTCGTACAAAAACAACAGTACATGTAGCACATACAATTCTGTAAAGAATTGTATTTGAAATGTATATTTTCGAAATTTACAACAAACTCCTGACTTGCAATATTTAATTACAATCTTCTATAGCTTTTAATATTTTAATTCATATTCCACTGTAGGTATAATTAAACATTTTGACTTGTATGAAAGTTCTTTTATCTCTAAAGTAATTCCAAATTTAGATGAACTCTAAAATATTCCAGTGAATATATATTCAAGGTTGTTTGATTGGAAGTGAAAATTTGCAGGTGAATTAAAGCATAAGCATAGTTTGATAATGATAACTGGGAATATGATAAATTTAGAGTATTATTAAAGATTTCACTGTGTATATTCTTGTGTTGTTCGCGTGACTAGCTGTAAATCAAAATTATAATCTAAATGAAACATCCTGTGCATGAAATTAACTCGGCCAAGGGGCGCCCATACATCAAATCTGAAGCGCATATCTGAACTGCAATTTATCATATGCAAAAGAGTAGATGCAGTATCGCTATGTGTATTTATAATATCAATTTATTTCTCTTTTAACTTTCATAATTAATCTGTCAGTCTGCTTTTCGTCACTTTAATGTCAGATTTTCTTTCTGGATGAGTGGAGAATATTAATATCATTCTTGGAATAAGCAAGTTCATAAATGTTACAGTTTTACAAATATTTATTTATGATAATTAAATGACGTAAAGTTTTAATCTTATTTCAATTAAAAACAATTCCGTCTGACTTGTTACGTATAACTAACGTTATAGAACGTCTGTGGCTTTATTTTACATTTAGAGTAATAGATTCATGTTCTTAGTTAGATAACATTTAGTCTGAATCATTCATTCGCAAATGTACGTCGTCTAAAGACTAATTAAACATGTTCTTCCAGTGAAATTTGCCGCACTCTAATTGATATAGTTAATATGAATTTACACCGTTTTGTTCTATACCTTGATTACGTGCATCGCAACTGCTGGCGCACTCACAAACGAAGTGTGTTTGCACCCGTAAATGACTTTATTTATGCGAAATACTGTACTCCGTACCCGACCTGATTGAAGGTGTCGCGACGCTACAAAGGAAACCTTTCTCCTTGTGTCTCGTCGTCTGACGCCGCTGTCGCTACTCGTGAATGTATCGTTTTATTTGTTTCGTTCTTATATGTAATATTATGATATTATTACACTATTACTTTGTATAAAAATAACAAGATCGTAGAATTACTACGTAAAAATACAGATTTTTTAAATAGGAACTTATTAATATTTCGTTATTGCGTTTATTCTGTAAAATACAAAATTGCAGCAGAATAATGTTAATTTATTAGATATGCTTAAATAAGTGTAGAGAGGAGGGAGATAAGGGTATAGTGAATACGAAATTGTATCGATCGAACTGTGGAAGAGTTCGTTTCCCTTTAGCAACACTTGTTATCCGAGTACATGGCGGGTTATGTACAACATCTTCAGGCTTAATAAGTAGTAACGTCGGCGACATCGTGTGATCTTTTCGTCATGAGCACCCGGCTATACACAACACACAATCTGCTATACAAGTGTATATATGCATGTGTGTACTATATGTATGTTTGTGTGTGACACTATGTATGTGCTCATATCAAGCAAAGTTGTTATGTTCTGTTTGGTTGCTAAATTACGTAATTCATAAGTTTTGATTGCGTTGTCTGACTTTAGTAATTTGTTCTGTTCTCAAAAACTTCAAGTGGGTCGCACTCGAGACAAATATGTAGCTCTAGAACTTTGCTACTTTTTGTTTTTATTTTTTTTTTAGTGAAACATTATTATCCCGAAATGAAATTTATGTTGTTCCTTTATAAACTTCGTTAGTAATGACATATTTTTTTAGTCTGAACTAGTCTCGTTTATAAAAAAACTTTACTAACACATATATACTGTTTTTTCGCGGTTTATTAACTCGCTAGCATTGTATTCATAATTTATTGGTATACATTTTTTTGTCTAAATTGATAAACAGCATGGGTAGGCACTACATGTATGTTATATATTTATTTTTTTATTATGTGCAGGTATATATGTACGTGTTAGACGTGACTGTGTATGATATTTTGGACTTGTTGTGACTGAAGAAATTGTTGTATTATATCAGGACACTGTTTAGTTACAAATAACTATAATGGATTTACGATGATAACTATAATAAATAAACCAAATAAAAATTTTGACAGAACTATTTACATATAGCAATGTATACATAAATATTTGATATTTGACTTTAGTCATTCACAACATAAAACGCATCCTAGATTATATTACATATTTTGTTTTTGTTTCTATACTTATCTATAAGCACGAAGGAAGGATATAAATTACATTCATTTATGGGTACACAAAAGCGTAGTGTAAATTCTCATGTTGGAAAGGTAAGGCATCTTCTTGTTTATGATGTATCAACAAATATATATATATAGAAATAGAGGATATGTTATGACGGAGGTGAGACTGTGAGAGACAAAGAGAGGTGTTAAATCTGGAATACGATATCTTGAACACGTACGTACCGAGCGGCAAGCCTAGCATCGGTGGCTCGTCGTTTCACAAGGCATCTTCGTATCCGACACATACACCGTGCATCCGGTCAGTACGCTTCCGGGTCTTGAACATTTCCGGTTGTTACTAGGGATTACGTACTTACGGGAAATAACGTTATTCGAGCTGCTATTGTGAAAATGCTTACAACCAACGCATACATAGTTCTTTTCAAATTTAAAACAATACAGATTATTTTCTTTGTTGGGAAAAGCTTTTCTATTTTGTGTACTATCCATGGATATTTTTCAGTTGTTTCTAAAATAATTACCTTGGCAATTTTTAAAATAACAAAGAAATTTGCTATTCTTCCTTAAACAAGAGCTAAACTGACAAAAGGCCGTAAGTAACTGTAGATAAGTAAAAATAATAATGGATTAACTATTAATTATAAAGTAATTGACTTCTGATTATATGGGATGCGAATTAACCGAGCCAAATGAATTTTTCTTGTAGCTTATTTTTTGTTATATGTCATTTATTATACAGTATATGGTGCATTCAGAAAATGGAAATGTCTCCTTCTCAGATAATTTGAAAAGCGACCTCGAAAAAAGTATTCGATTATGCGGAAACTTTATTTTTTAACCAGCTCTCCGATAAGCGAAAATCAACTGTATATCTTTTAACCGAATATTCGCTATTATCTTTTTCTGTAATATTTTTGTTTGGTTTCCATTTATTTTTTGCTCTTGTGTTTGTATTATGAATCAATTTATCAAATTCTCTACAGAAATGGGTTAATATTTTAAAAAGTTATTAAATTAATTTCAAGTAAAAATGTATTTCAATATAAATTACAAAGAAATGTTTTTGTTTATTATATGATAAAAATAGATATTTTTAAAGAATCCAATGAACGTAATATGAAAACGACGTAACGTGTTTATTGTTCGTTTTATTAGTTCTTAAATATAAAAGAAAACAATATATTGAAAATGTTCACTGTGTATTGATATTGCACAAATTATTTCAATAATATCATCTACATAATGCGCCCCTTTAATAGAAAAGTTGGTTTGTTATAAACGTCCAATATTGTAATAAGTTTTGGAATTTTAATTAAATTCTAGCGTATTTTTTTCATATGCTGTTTAATATATAATATGCATAAATGAGGAACAAAATTGTGGAATGTGCAATAGCCTCTTGAATTTAAAAAAAAATATTTTCAGAGTCGTACTGACTAGAATTATTTCAATGCTGTGGATCTCATTAAAAATAATTAAATAACAATTTACGTAAAATGACTGGCTGGTATTTGATTTATATTTATCGAAATATAAAATGTTAATTTTTATTCAAGTGGAATTATTCACTAATCTAAATGTATACCATTACAAATAAAAAAAAATATCTATGCCGGTTCTGTACTTGTGTTGGTCTCGCTGGAATATTATTTTGTAATAGTGAAAGTACATCTTTTCAGTACAATCTAGGTATTTTAATTATTAATTGATTTTTCAGTAAAAAGAAATTATTCGTAAAACCATCATTGTATTACAGATAGAGAATTTATTTAAATCAACTTATGATCATTATATTGATATTTAATATACTTTAAAGTAACTTGTACGAACACGTAATTTTTTATCCAAAAAATTTAATACAAAAGTGCTCTTTCAACAAAATTCCTTTCAAATTTCTACCGCTATTTTTCTTGCCATACATTTTCTGCAAAAATTTCATTTAAAAACATTCAATTTTCAACCTTTTACCCGCCTATGAACACACCATTCTCCGTGAATAATTTAGCATACATTTACAAGTATGAAGTTTTTACATTTACGGCTGTTAGAGACATGTGTACAAATGCAGTTGGCAGATTTAATTTCTCTTTAAATTATTTCCTAGAATTAGCTTCTTTGTTACCGGTTCAATTATAGAATCACATTATAAAATGCATTTAGATTCAATTCACTTAAATGAAAGTGGTCTGATTGTAAAGAGCAAATATAGGGCATGCACAAATGTATGAGATCCATGGAGGGTTTTGGGAGGGTGAGGAGGACGTATGAATTGGAGCTGCTTGTCCATGTGTAACGGGCTTAGCGTGGTCTGCCACACGAATAATTAAATTCAAAGTTTCAACTCTCGAGCTTTACGCTTTTTGCAGATTTGCACTCAAATTATTTCTATATATTTAATGGACTAAAATTTAATCAAATTTAGAAACATACATATGATATACAAAGTACATGTTATATAATTATCCCTTAATACGCGGAGTATTATAAAATTTAATTAAACTCTGTAAAATAATTGTACAAATATAAATTATAATTTTTATTCGTACTTCTGGGAATGAATGTTTTTGTTATAAATTCAATTTGTTGGCCCGAATTATGAGATAACATAAAACTTATGAAACAAATTAACATTTGTTGTTAGTATTTTATTGTCTTAATAAATTACAATAAAACAACGAAATTGATATCTACGCCAAGTGGTGCAGACGTACTAAACTTTGGTTAGCTATAACGATATACTAGTCAGTCAATTTACTGTTAACTTTCGCAATGGGAATATGCATGTACAAGTGAACATTCAGAATAAACGTCCCAGTAGATGGTTCGGTTTAAATAGCATTCAAATTATACTGAAATATTACCTACTGTTTAGTTTTCATATAACATTATTTCGTCGAGAGACCGACATATATTTTCATTTGGAAGATAACACGTTTTTTTAAACGTTTAACACTCTGTAATTGTAATATTAAATTGTTATTATTACAGACTCGTTTATTTTTAAATTTGCTAATTAAATTTAATTGTTTTCACAAACGCGTCGTGCTTATTTGGTAGACAAGTAAAAAATTATTAGTTATATTTTATTTTCATTTAATTAGCATTTATATAATTCATATATACATAATTAGAAACAATTTTCTACAGTCTCTATTAACTCTATATTGCGAAATCTATTGGGTTAATACAGGTCAGTAGCCTTTAGCAATTCTACTTTTGGGAAAAAAAAACTTGTCTAAAAGAAAGTAAACGAAATTACTCTTGTTATGTTAGTTTGTTATTTTCGTCTAACAAAAAAAATTAGACGAGATAGAAAGAAACAAATTGCTCTCTTGTGGACACAGGAACGGATGGATACAGGAAACAAATCAGATGAACTAGCCAACTGGATAGTTTATTGGATGTCCTAACTTAAATATCTTTTATCAAATGACAATTTATTTTTCCTTGTTTGTAAAACGAATATTTAACCTATATAATAGTTTTATAATTGTATTAATTATGTAATAATCAGTGAAATCACACAATTAATTAAGCACTTAACCTTTCCAACATCTAAACATAATCATTCAAGTTTCACAGCACACGTTTAGTATTGCGTGTACTCGTGTCTCGGCCTGTGCGTGCTAGTAATTTCTTGTTTCGTAACGAGTATGTCAGTTCTGTGTTATATTGTTTTTTTCATTGACATTGAAATTTCAAAGTGTGATTGTCACTGTGCCAGTTAACTGAGCTTTACCTGAATTGCCAGTGAAACTGCGTTAGACGGAAGTTGAAACAAGCGGTATAATTAATTGATCTGCAACGAGTAGCAGCGAGGAAGACCGTTCTTGATTTGGCCACAGTTCATCCGACTACATAATAACCAAGTCGTCTCGGATCTTCGTAAGTATCTGACAAACTTTCTATACTAATTAATTCTCAGCTGTTACATCGGTTTTATTGAACGATTGTTTCTGCCACATTGTATAGTTACTTTACTTGACAATACTCATAAAATATTCAGTATTTTGCACAGTAATAAGATGTTGTTCTTTAATTATTTGAACATTTGATAAAAATATTAAAATATTTTCATCGTATAGTGAAGGATATATCAATAAGCATTGTTATTCTAAAATTGTGAATAGGAAACCTATGTTTTGTATCACAATTTTTTAGTTTATATATTGAAAAATAATTATCGTATCGCTCGACATGTAAATAAATAGCTTTTGAGTGCCCGTTAGATATTTGTATGTATATAATAGATTGTATTCTCGTATGTGGATAAGTGACGAATATTTTCGTTTCTTTCGACCGTATTAATAAGAAATGAATGAAACTTTTCTTTCGTATATACTTGTACTGGTGAGATGAGCTTTGTAAATATTTACTGTGAGATTCTGACTGGTGTGAAAAAGTGGGCCCGCGACACATCCCAAATAAGGACTTGCGAAGACAATATTTGTTGTAGACATTCGTTCCGGATTCGTGCTTCATGAACGTTATGTCCGGAGGTCATGGACCGTGAACTGTGTTTCTTACAAAGTTCTGACGTTTTTTCTCCCTTGCCATATAAATGACGCCTTCAAAGACAATGCTGACATTTTCATAAAAGTAATAATATCTAAATACGTGGGATGTTGTACTTGATTTGATACTGAGTATCTCCATACGCGAGTTATGCATTAGTAAAATGGTATGTACTCAATGTTTCTAAATAATTAATTGTAAAATCAAAATAAATCTAAGTGTGAAACTACTAATATTTCATATACATGTAAAGGTATGCTTAAATGGTTTATTAATGAAATATGGTTATATATCACTGGAATAGAAGTATTATCATGTATAGTCTATTAATGTTGATATTCATTAAGATACAGTATTTAGAGGATAATGCTTGGTTTATTTATACCATTAAGAAAGCATTATATTTCTATAAAAATATCGAAACTAAAATACAAAACTCTTCTTATATGAAAGATTAATAATTCATTATGATTAATTGTATTTTTCTTGGCAAGTTGGGAAATTTTTCAACGAATTGTTTGTGGCCTAAACTTTTTGTGAGAACTGAATAAAAACCTGTGACAAATTGCCAAAAAATGTTGTGACATTCTTGAAAATTAATTTTCGAAAAGAAAACCATTTTGAGGGCATGATATTTAATTCTGTTTCGTTGAGAATGTTTTTTTAATAACATACGCGGACAGGCTCAATATACGTATTTTTCATCCGAGTTATTAAAAGTTATTTGCATATTTGATAACAAACTTTGGTTTATCGTAAAGTTATTTGCATAACATTAAAATGAATGTCAAAATTGCGTAGCTTATTTTATAATAAATATTTTATTTTTAACTTTTCTAAAGTTATAATTGTTTTAAAAATAATACGTGCGTGTTTTAACTAAAGTTATAAATAAGCTGTTAATCTGAATTATATATTTTGGGCACACATTCATATCTGGCCAAGTTGCATATTTAAGTACGTTCAGTGGTGTACTTTATGCGATAACTGTACGAAATATATTTATTCCTAATAATAAATTCCGTGTTTTTATTAACCATTAACTAATTCTAAATTAATTTTGGCCAGTTTAACATTCAAGATTTCATGATATTTCTGCTGGCACCTTTATTTTCTTCCATCACGCTATAATTTCTTGTGTTTATTTTTTATGTTCTATATGAAGTATGCCAGAAATAAATCTTATTCTTATGAAATAAAATAACAAAGGGACTATTCTAAACAATTTTCACTTCTATGATAAATTATTGGTGCTTAGCTGATTTAAAGCAAGGGTGAAAATGGTCGGTTGTGATTTTTCAATTTTCACGTTGTGCGGGAATAAGTGAGCAGGGACGGTGGGTTCATCTGTATCAGTGTGTTTTCAATTACGAGTTGTAGATTGAAAAACGGTGGGCAATTATTTGCACGTAATCAACATATGGGTCCGTAACAAGGCCACTAATGAGAACTAGGCGCACGTACACGCCACGGGTAAATGTTGTTATATGCGCCATTTTGGTCACATATTCCAGCTCATGAGTACGCTATGTGGATTTGTGGTTTACGCAATACCAAACACTGTCCACTAGTGCCAGCACGGCACGGAACAATATGGGACTTTAATACGATTTTGATGCATATCTCCAGTTCAATCCCATCTGCACACACATATATATTATCCGACAAACTGATGGATGGCGTGTGGGTGGCTTACGGATTTTCATGACAAATATCTTCAGAGATCCATAATCATTTGCACTACATTGTTGAAATGAGAGCATGAATTCCAAATATATATTATTCAAATCAATACATTTGTTTTATTTTTTCCGAAGTACTACATTCACAATGAATATTACAGTATTTATTTATGTATATATCTAGATATTAAATTTAATTTATTCAAATATTTACAATGAAATTTTGCAATGTTAACTAAACTTGAGAACAAAATATTTTATCAGTGTACCTTATAACATTCATATTTGTATTAACAGTTTATATTTTACATCATGTTTATCTATATAGATATTATACAAACCCAAAAATTCTCGAGGGAAATTCCTTTATTTCATTGTTAGAATCGAACGAGAATTCTCCCAAAATGATACTTTGTAATAATATTTAACTTGATAAGGTAAATTATATTGTTTAATTCTAGTTTCATTGTCATTGGTTTCTATCGTGTTATAACGTAAATATAAGCTACTTGACAAAATATAGATAAATAGCTTTACATTTGTAAATTATTGCAAATTTTGTTTGGTCAATAATTCAAGATAATAATTACACAGATTTAAATATGAATACAACGCAACATTTATTAACTAAACAAAAATAAAATTCAGTATATTGTCATAAACTGTGTGAACAAATATTAATTAAAAAAAACATTTTAAACAATGTCAATGAGATTAAAAAATCTCTTTTATTTTTTATGGTTTGTCATTATACAGTGGATATTTAAAATTGTTGGCTATATCTTGAATTAATAAAACTACATATGCATTTTAAATGTTTCATTTTGAGTATTTTATTATAAACCAGATATTCAACATTTATGATGATATTTTGGTTTCAGCAGATTACAAATTTAAATATTCACAAGTTGCTTTTTTGTATCAATTTATACAGCATGGATATATTCATGTATATGTAAATCACGTGAGAAATTTGCCAAATATAAAACGATACACTACATTAACACCTAGTGATTATGATATAACATTGGATTACCATCATTTCGTCCTGTTTAACCCAAGTGCAGGTTGGGCAAATATAGGGAAAGAATCGCACAGGCCTAGTCAGCAGAAACGACTGAAAAAAGGTTCTTGACAGACAGCGGAAAGAGCCGAAACGACAAAAACCGCAATGCCAATGTAATTGACAGTAATTCCGAACTCACCCCATTCTAGCGTTCCTGCCATTAAATAAACACAATTCCCATCTGGGTCAATATCCGTGTGAGATCGAAACCCGACATGGCTAATCAGCGCGAGTTCGGGGAAAAACAAACCATGATTAGGCTCTGTTTTTAACCAATTTGTAAAGTATTACCTAGCATTGTCTCTGTCTCATTACTTAACTTGTCTACACCCGAATTTCACCACCGTACATTCAGTTAAGGATCGAGGTAAAATAAAGCATTATACATGGCAAACGTAACAAACGAAAAATATGAACATGTTCTACTTTAATGAACAACTTTTGTTATATAACAATATTTTAAACCTGTGTTAACAAAATTGTAAATCTGAGAACAGCATGTATCGGAATCAGATAGCATATTTACATAGATCTTTCAAACTAATTACCACTCCAACGCAAAAGTACTAAAAGTATACATATTAAGAGTAATAAATCGAATAATATTCATTTTTGTATATAAAATAACTTTCGATTGTAGTAGTTTGTTAGTTAATTTTCATACAATTGTATTAACCAAGCCGAGCCCATTAATTCTTGGTGACTCCTTCAGAAATGTACAAGTTGTCCTGATTTTTTTTTCAAGTTTCATTCTTGGCATTGTTTCAAGCGACATTCATTTCGGTGTGGTTGCAAAATATGTTGATATCTCAAGGAGAGTAGGAAATGTGAAAAAGGGTTTCCCGGCCTGACCTAGAATGCTTGTAAATATTCTAAATAAAAAAAATCCAAGGAGACAAAGAACAAAACATGCAAAGGCAACGATTGTCCTCAGTGTCGGCGTCGATTTGTTTATAATTGCAAGCGGCCTAACGAATATTACTGATGTTGTTGCGGCTTATTTACATAAAAACCCGTTATTTTTTATCTGTCCACGGACAGCGTGGTGTTTTCACTCTTATCATTCATTTTTTGTTTCCGCCCATAAAATTTTCATTAGAGTACATTACGAATACTAAATGAACGGATATAATCCAGCGGTTTCAAATGACAGAGCACGTGTTTACTAATCTCCGCGTGGATTTACTGTTGTAATTATACAATTTAATTAACTCAGTTTGTTGCTAAAACTGTAATTAATTATGCACAAATGGATAATTCATATATGTATTAAATATGTTGTATTTCATGTCGTTTATCTTAGAGGTAAAAATATTGTAGTTTTATTTGTATAATAATAAACATTCAGATAAAATTACGAAGCTGCGTCCAGTTGGAATTATATTCTAATCAAATATAATTCACTATAATATTCTTTATAGGTATATATGTTCATGCCATCATCAAATTTGATTACCTACATTAAATATGCTTCTATTAAATACGAATATATAAAAGAATATATTTGAAATGTTTGTCAGTTTTTAGCATCAAAGTTTGAACATGATTTCGTAGTTCTGTAAAATTTGATTATCCGACATTACCGAACATTTCCTGCGTTCTTCTTGGGACCGCACAAGCACACACGTCCCCAGAGAGTATGTCGGCACAGTTTGTAAAACACAATTGTAAATATTTGATGCAAGAACGTTGTCTGATTTTTTCGACCATAAAATATTTGAAATACAAAATTTATAAAACTGACGGAAAACTTATAATACATTTTTAAATTTTGTCTTTTTGAAACTTGCCATTTAAATTTACAAAATATTTAACGTTTTATGAAAACTGGTTCTAAAACATATGACAGATCTGTTCAAAATAGCTAATGCAATACGAAAGATCTTGTTGTAAATAAATGTTACATTATTTCCTCTTGAAGAAATTCTAGACAGTATGTAAATATAAATATGTTAGATATATCGACTCAGTACGAGATGCGAGATGTTAGTTAATTGTAAACAATGTTAGCTTTAAACCAGATACATGCTAGCAAATAACGGAATAATCAGAGTTAAAGTTCACGCACGGGTTGCGATAAGAGGTGTTACGCACTTGAAAGGGTTTAAAGGAAGATATCATGTCTGAAATGCCACATGAGAGAGTTACGAGAGGTATTTAAAAGGTGGTATGCTTTCATGTTAACTTAAAGCGTAGGTAACCCATGTGAACATTCATACCAACTTCAGTTTACACTGTAAACATATTGTTCTTGATCATGAACAAGTAACATGTGTTTTTTAGAGACAAATAAAAAGTACATTATTTGTAATTACACGTGCGAGGAGAATTTTATTTTCAATTGGAAAAAAGGAAAATCGACAAGAAATTGATAAGACGATTGAGAAAAAGAAGATTACATTTACCTCCAATAAAAATAAATTGACAATAATATTTTTGTAAGTGGCTTATAAAATACTTAAAACATAATTGGATACTGGTCACATGCCTCCGCTGTGTAGGTGTAAATAACCAAATGTAAAAGTATTAATGGCTTAAATAAATAGTTATCTAAATAATTACAATGTGTGCTGGTATATTTTACGTTCATTTGTATTGAAATAATTACAGGATATTATATCTACTTTTATATGTTTTTATACAAATTGTTACGTGTCCAGCTCAACATAATGAAGATATATTTTTATGATGAAACATATGCAAATATTACTACATATAATTTTTCAAATCTATATACATGTATTTACACGTGTGCTTGATATAACACAACGTGTATTATTATAGTTAAATATTTTTTATTTTGAATTTAATCACGTACAAGTTATGACGTGCATAATATGTTTTCACACGCAAATGATAAAAAAACCTGCAATAAATTACACCTATATTGCATGCGTAACGACGTCACATAATTTACAGCCCGAGTTTATTAAAAATTAATTGCCACATTATACGTATGCTTATTAGCATGTGATTATAAATTGATATTATAAATACAGAATACATGAAAAATGATTTGAATATTTTATGAATATATTTGCAATGTGTAAAATTTATTACTAGTGACAGAAATAAAACTGTAATTTCTAATTTACTCTGTCACAATTAGCATATGAGTTATTTATACAGTAATTTATTTATTTCTCCTATATATATTTCTTATGATGAAACACTGTAATAATTACTGAAAATTTCTAAAAACCTATTTAGTTGTGATGGTAATTTACAGTTTGACGTAACTTTTTTCAAACATTCTCTTACACATTAGATTAATTATTTAATATGTTATCT
>JAGJTL010000039.1:4092658-4106944 GCA_022063505.1 Calosoma granatense
TTTAGTATAAAATATCAAAAATATTGAGGCGCTCTATCTTAAAAACCAATATAGTTGTGATGGTAATTTACAATTTGACGTAATTCCTTTCAAACATTCTCCTACACATTAGATTAATTATTTAATATGTTATCTCTGTTTATTTTAGAATATGGAAGAATTAAAGAACATGCTAAATAGATGCTTCTTTGTTTACAGACAACTTCTTACTGTTCGAAATATTAAAAAACCCACCTTTTTTTCTTATTGAATATTTTCACATCCATAATACCGACGTCAGTTCAGTAGATACGTATTGTTGCTTTACTGCCAAATCGACTATATGAGCAATGAGATCAAACAATTTTGCAATTTAATTTTTGTTTATAAAGAAAACTTCTGTGGAGAAAACCTAATTTTCACTTAGCTCCAGGACGATAGGGTTTATTATGTATTTTTAGGATAGGACTTGTAGATCTTATTTGCTTTGAGTAAATACGACGAAGCTCTGGCTATAAAAAAGAAATATTATGCTCCGATCTACAAAGCTATAGACGCTGAAAATTACTAACAATGAATTCTCTTTCCTTCGAAAATTTCCTAAAAGGCAAGTATAGTTTTAGAAGCATTATCCTTCAGTTTTAGTATTTATCTTACTTTATGCACTGATTAAATATTCGGGAATACAACGAGTAAAGATGCAAGTAATTTAATATTTACTATTATTTAATTTACTCTGTAATATTGTAAAACTCTATTTTCCAAATTAGACATTATTAAGTTCTTTGATCTTAGTAATATTAAATTTGTATTTTTTTCTTAGAGCTTATATTACATGTTAGAAAGCTTAAAATTTATTTTTATATTTTCCATTTATAAATTTGTAATAATTTAACACTGAACACTAATCAACTTTTAAAATACTACATCTTTCTGAAATCAAGTAACAAATGATTTAAATTTCAAAACAAATGCCACTTCATTTTCAAGTACTGTATTTGTTCCACTTTAAAAATTCAATTAAAGACGAACATTTGTTCCGTCAAGTATCAATCATTGTTTTTTTGTACAACATGTAGAAAAAAACATCAGCTTGTCAGATCGTATATGACAGGAGTCAAAGTAAAATGTTAAACAAAACTGCAACGCAAATATTTTGATAATAACACCAATCATGTCGACATGCCGAGTGACAGTTATTTCACGTAGTCTAGAGCCATTTCGGGGTCGTTGGCTCCGGACGCGTTTGACTGGTGGTTGTTGGGGTTGGGGTAGCGGAGGTGGGCAAACAGGCGCACACGCTGCAGGCTATAGATCATAATAACCTACACAAACACTGGGTCGATGTTATCAAAACCACCGGAGCAATGAGTACCTTCAGTCTGACAAATGACACTCTACTGGCGGCTTCAGAAATGAACCAATGATGCATCCGTGTTTCACATTACTACTGTCAGGCCGAATCATTTGTTATAACTTGTTGTTGTTAATGCCAGCCTGTCAAGATGCTGGTAATGCTTGAATCGGAAATATTAACAGTCTGGACTTGTGCAGACAAGCATTGCTAACCGAAGCCTATTAATTCTAATGTTTGTTTAATATCTGTAAAACCAACGAAATAACAATGGCAACGTGGTTATATAAACATACATGATATCATTTCCACTTCGAACATTGCCACATGTGGCATTTCACAATAAACTATAGATGCTACTCTTGTGTGAACTGGTAAGCCTCCTGAAAAACATTAACAAACACTTGATTGTGCTACCCCGAGTAAATAGAATATGTTGTGTAAAATCAACGCGTACCATCTATTTCTCATATAGTTTCCAAACGGCTATCTTTTAAAGTAATTTAAATAAAGTCATTATTACAATTGTTGCTTCTGTTTAATTTATTAATAAATTAATGGCACAATCGACATTTCTATTAGCGATCTCCTTTCCCGCCATGTTCAAAAGGTCTAGTTTCACACTTAAATAAAATAATAATTTGGTAATTTATACAATTTTAAATGAATTATAGTAACAGCAAAATAAAACTTATTTACAAGTAATTGAAATGTTATTAGTATACAAAAGAGTAAAATACAACCGTTCTGCCTGAAATCAGGATTTCTTTCCATTTGTACGTCACTTGCAGAAACTGTGCTAAGTTTTTTAATTATAAACCTTTTGTTGATTTTCGCACAAGATCTAATTAGAATTTTTATTCTAGTAGTCCATTGCAAATAAGTTCTGCATTTAGATCTACCTTACAATGAAATATAATTATACCAAGTTGACAGATAAATGTTCAGAAATATTCACTGGAAGGCCTAATACAACCAAACAATTATCTTTTTACACATAGTGATGTACGTTTCCGTTTAAACTATTACAATGAATAACAACAATGAAAAGGATTATACGCGTATATGTCATTATGTGAAAGTGTATATATTAATCAGTGGACACTGTATAATCTTGTTGTGAATAGAGTTGAGAGTTTATCGAATTTTATACAGGCATATGTTAACATATACAGCAACTAGTTACAATTAGATACGCACAGTTAGATTTCAATGTAAGCACCGTGCCACTCTATACGCTGTACCGAATTTAATTACAATTTTCTATCATAATATCCGTTATGCAGAATGCAACTTTTCACAACAGTAAAATGATGATATACAGAGTAATCGGATTATTCATTATGCCCTAACTGTTTACTACAAATTATCACGTACACGAATTATAAATAAAATCTGTTTTCAGAAGCCGTTAACCCGGTGCAGCTGAACATGGCAGCATACTAAAAGAGATAATCTCTTAGGAAGATTAAAAACGGTGAATTCTCTCCACAAATCTCTTTCGCTTCTAATTCTATATTCCTACGTCCATCCGTTCTTTAAACACCTGTTTATTATTTACATTTTGACTTTATATTAAATTCATACCCAGCCGCTTTGAAGAGTAATAAAATAAATATGTTTTATTCGTATATGGTACGTGTATGAATCTACACAAACATAAATATGGTAAAATTGAAAATTCTGGCTCACATTACGACTGTTGTATAGTTCACATAACATTATTTCAAAAGTTAATGGAACAAAAAAATGATATTTTTAACATGTTTATTTGAATGAATATATAAAATATGTTTGTATTCCGAAATACATTTTATATAAAGAATGTGTTTTTGGATATCTAGTAACGGTGAACTTATTCAGATATAGAATTTCTACCGAATGCACGCGTGTTTATGAATTGACTGTGATATATCATAACTCACAGCTGCATATTTCTAATGTGTACATAAATCAATATACCTCACAATATATTCTGCAGCACGTTTCATAGTCTGTAAGTTGCTTCAATAACATGTACGATCGTGACATAACTAGTCTATGCTTTATATCAATAAAACTAGTGTACAAATTGCATCATAGGGTAAACAGAACGGGGCTGGCAATTTCACAGAAATAAACAATGTTGTTGGCACCTGTGTATGTTCATTGCATTTACTAGGCGAGTATCAGGTCGCCTGGTTGCTGTAAAACCCAAACATTGACACTGTACTCGCGTTGTTTACAATCCCAACACAATTCGATTAGACGATGTAGGTAGGCCACGGTAGCAGAAGCATTGCAGTAACAACATCAGCAGGGAGTATTGCTGCTCACGACCAGACGGCGATCTGCAACGAATAGTTAGCTGCCACCGGCTGCCCATAATATAACTACGATAAGATAAAAACAAAACCCAATAATTTTAAACATAAAAACAGCAATAAATCCAAAGATTAAGTCCGGGAAAGCATATAAATACACGTAGAACGAGCAACGAGATTAGGGACGATCTCGGACACAACTGACCGGCTTGGAAATTGAACCACTACTGTACAATGGGTCCAATGTTCACTAAGTATAATCGGCTGCGCTATAATTATGACTTAGGTATTGTATTTGTCCTTCATTTTAGGTATGTCTACATATATAATATTTCATAAATAAATTAACAAATTAAATAAATTTGCGAAGAAAGTTATTAACACATTCAATTTATATTGTTAATAGTAAGAAAACTTTAGTAAAATATCGTTATTAAATCATGTATTTATGGAAAAAATATATATTAATAAGAGAATCAGTGAAATCTATATCACATGAAAACATTAAGATGTTTTCGCACATCACCAGGCGCAAGTGAATGTTTTTAGTAAATATATCACTTTGTGTGTAAGAGATTGAAATATTTCGCGAATTTGTATGCCTACGCCTGTTCGAAATACCGACTTTACCTCTGCTATAAATAACACATTATATCGCTGGCAGAGAGCGTGTGTGTACCGGCTGTTGTGTGAACATTCGATGCAGTGAATCAACTGAACACTAGCACCAGTGTTCAGGGCGTGCTGTAAAGAACATGTGAAGGGGTGTGTTCACGCGGGACCATTAGTAACATACGAAGCGACCGCTAGCTCTGGGGCGGTGCGTCAAACGACGCTGGACAACATTAATAACTGATCCGTAACTAGGAAGTGCCGAACTCGTCTCACGAGGATTCTATATAGAGAAACATATGAAGGGAAAAGGGCTGTTGGAACGTTCCGTTCAGACATTTGCTTTATTGGATTCGCCAGTAAAACAGTATGAAGATTAAATAACGTGATCCGAAATGAGGGAATTGCTATTTTCGCTCTGGTATCTCTCACGACTCGTTTAATAATGTAAATGTGTACTCGCATCGATGCGCCTGAAACCAATGGTTCAAAATATTATTGGCGAACCCATTTATACTTATCGTCATAGATATACTTTTACAAAAATAATTACAGTGGCAGTTAGATACATACATACATACATACATTCGACGGCTTTCCCATTACTGAGGTAGCAGACCATTTATTTTACTACTACATAAAACATTTCTACATAAAGAATTACTGTCCGTGTTAGATATATTGCAATAATATTATTGCAACATTCTTTCAAGAATTGAAATGAATACTTTGTATTTATTCAATAATCGTTTATAGTAATTTTGAAGGACGAATGTACTTTATATCTTGGAGATATATGTACGTACACATTCTTGTGAGAAAACTTGAGTTGTCACCCGAATGTAATGCCAATATTTGTTCAGTGCAACTGAGAGTTGTGTGGAGTCTGTGAAAGTATGTGCGCACGACATGTGCTAGTCCGTGCAGTGCAAATAATGCGGCGTGGTGCACGAGTTAACTGAATCCATTATCTCGGCAGCTACATCTTCTAAGTCGCGTGTTAAACCTCAGAGCCTTTGTGTAATTGATGTTTGGCGACGCCCTTCCTTGGTACACGTCTCTCAGACACTGACAGCTGCGGTAATAATTGTGCAAACGACATTATGGCAAACTACTTCGCACCGTACCTGCTTGCTTTGCTCTTCTTCTTCTGCCTGCTTCCTCTTTACTTTGACATGAACTGTGTTAGTTGCGTAAAGCACATTATGAAAGTAGAAGGCTACACCAGAACCAACACCACTGGCTGTCGAGGTAGGGAATGTTCAACACTCTGATCATCACTAACAACTTCATACGCTTTTATTATTATACGTGTACTTGTCTTTAAACTACGGCATTATCATGTTAATGTTACTGTAAATTATACCTGACATATACTTGTTCTATACACAATGACAAAATGTGGGAATTCTTATTACATATTGTAAGTAAACATCAGAAGAAACTTTAGTAATTATATCCGTGAAATTATTACCGCTCCATATTAAATGTTTTTTTCATTGAATTACTTCCTTTATTTTTATACATTCTTAAACATTTTTACATACAAAATTAGCACGTATTATATCAGTATATTGAATTGTAATCACAAGTATTGATGTTACAGTGAAAATATAAATTAATTTTAATGTATTATAACTAATAAGTACGGGATATATTGTAATAAAGGTATCTTGTTAAGCAAACCAAGATAACTAGCACATGTTTGAAAGTTATTTCACACATATAAACGTGATCCGTGCACCTGAATACAATTATCAACTAACTAATAATGTTAATTATATCAACTGAAATGTAAGTTACAATGTTTATATATATATAAATATATTTTTATATTATACAAGATTTTAATATAGTTTCAATATGTATAAACAAATATATTTTAAGGAAACCTTCTATTTCTCGGACGAAGATATTTGATATGTGCAAATATGCCATATTGTTTTCCGGATACATGCCAAACCTATCATTTTAACATGGATATGAAACCCTTTTCAATTATTTACGTTTCAGTAGACTGACTCGCTTATCTGAAATATCCACTCTCCATATATTTTTTGTGTTATTGAAAGGAGAAAATGATTTTGTGTAATATTAGAGAATAATGAAAATGTACAATAAAAAGGAGATATTTATTACTTTTATCTGTACAACAGTAATATGCATATTGTTACACTTGCGGCATGTTTAATAATGTTTACATAACGTGAAACTAAAATTTAATATTTGTTACAAATGCCAGAGTCAGACGTTACTTGTTAACGTGTTTTGTGAAATTGAAATATGATAGGCTTACGATAAAACCACCAACTTTCAGACTGTAATTTCGTTAGAGTTGACACATTTTATTTGATAATATATTGTAGACAGTTTATTTTTATTTTCTGTTACAATGTTAGATTAGATTTTTTTTAACTATCTTCAATCTAAATTGTAGGCTTTACTTTGACTTGTGATTTACTTTTAATGTGAAATTTTTTACAGGTCTGTGTTACACTACATCAAGTTTATACAGGTCCGCAACTTTATCTTATACCATCGCATGTAATATGTAAAGGAGACTGAATGTTCGGTGGGCTTAAATATTTTAAGTAATAAACTGAGTTTAGTGCTAAATCTTGCCTAGGGAAAAAATTAGATTTAACATTACAGCAGGCTACATAATCAAAATTACGGCAAAACCTGGTCTAAATGTGCGCACCTAAAGTCTCACAAAATTTAACACGCCACATAATATTTTTATTTAGTTTTTATTTTGTTCTCTACGTTCTTTCACATTATTTCAACCGTTTGCGCGAAGAAAAACTTAAAACTAGTTGTTTTACATATTTATGAATGAAAAGTAGTAGAGCTACAGAAGAAAATCTTGCTTCAAACTATAACTCACATTTAAGCTAGTTGATTTCGTATGTACATATTGTAAGACACTGCACAAAATGAGAAAATAATCTTCTTACATATACATATATTATATATTAACTAGTGAAGCTGGAACAACAATATACACGAGTATATAGAGTACATGTACCTACTGGAATATTCTGTCTGTAAAGACATACACAATCGGTATATATCGGTACAAATTAACAGGCGATAAATTTGACAGTAGTGAGAATTATGAATGTAGACATGTATGGTGCGGGTTTCTATAAATTAGCCTGTTACAGAAAACAATGCAATTTATTCTGAATACCGTGATTTACGTAGTTGGAACACTTCCGCGCCTTGATATCATTATAAGATAGAACCAAAGTCAAATAATTTGGATTACAGGGTATCTGGTTTCGAATCTGGGTCATTCTCATAAATCGCTGGTGAAATTGCCTCAGTTCATGCAAGGCCCACATCACTTACTCGCAATTAGTCCCTTATGATTTGTAGGTAATTTTCCCTTTTCCTTTTACGTAGGTACAGGAGTTTTTGTCAAAAGATAGCTGGCACGAGCGAAAATAATGAAACATCGTGTACTTACACACACACACACACACACATATTTCCTTTGCATGAAAACACGAATATTGTACCTGCTTGATTATATTATCCGTGTTATGTGCTAATATTTAATTAACACCAAATTTCACTGAAATATTCGCTTAAACAAAAATTACTTATAAATGTAATAATTCATACATTGTTTATCTAATTATTTATTTCACATAGTTATTGCGTGTTAGAATAATAAATATGAGAAATTATATGGAAATCAGACGGAGATTACATTTTAGGTATTCTGTAGGTATTATTTCAGGAATATAAAAGCAAGATATCAAAGTAACAAACTCATGTTGTAATATTTAAGGATGAGATCGAGGAATATGTTCAGAACAAAACCTAATTCAATGTGGAGAATAATTGCCGACATATTTGTGTACAAGTAAAGAGGGTTGTTTCGTCACTACGTGATACAATTATTAAGGATCGTTGTCTACAGATAAATCTTAATTAAAGTAGGTGTATTCTTGTTATATAACTATTGTATATTAAAACTTATATTTCCGACGGAAATTCTGTGTGCTTTGTGTTCATTTATTCATTTAAAAGCAGCGAAATCAGACATTTTAATATCAAATACGACACGTGTCTGTGAAAGCAATCTAAAATTATAATTTATATTTTACAGAAGAAATAGACTCTTTTTCATTTTATTTTTTGCAAGATTCATAAAATTGTATACATTTTATTTGTTGTACTAGTGAGGTAGATATCTCGAGGTTAAGATACCATTATTTGTTTTGACTGACAGTGAAAATTTAAAAAGAGGAAAATGCAAGAAGTTATGCTTGGAATCAGGCACATATTTTTTTATTTGATTTCTGACTGATTTTTGTATTTGTACGCAAGCAGACGGTAAATCTTTTCTCAACAGTGAACAACTGCGGGATTTGAACTTTTTCTTTTTTATCTATTCAAAACAAACTGAACAGAAAAGCATGCATGTATGTATATTTGAAAACTGTTTTATAAAATATGTGTTCTGAAGAAAATCAGTTTGCAACCACGCCGACCAGATAAATATACATTGGAATTCTTTCTGTCTGTTGGAACAATATACATTCTTTTTATATTATTTACGTGAATTCCCTCCGATGTTATGATCAACAGATTTTCGATTTAACTATTATTTTTGACAATATCTTATTTCAATCTTGATGTGTCTGGCTTGAAAGTTTCAAATGATTTTTAGCATCAACATATTGATTATTATTCCCTTTGGATGAAATTCAAGAATAGGCTAGAAAGTGAAGTTAGTGACAACACGATGCTATTTCACATGTTACCAGAATGAAAGTTTGTCAGAAAAGTTTAGCGCGAATGAAATTATCATTAATTTTAACAACTGAACAATTGCCGTTTAAAAAAACATGTAACTGTTTCAGTTTACTAACTTAGTGTATCGTATTACTTTAGTCAAGTTTCGTGACTAGCGTACATATCATCTGTTTCGTATTCCGAAACGACTTCATTCGTATTTCGATTTTTCAAAGAAGAAACTCGGTTACCGCTGTGAACAGAACAACAATTCAACACATTTACGTGTTAAATGCAAATACGTCATTGTGTAGCGCGGTTTCTCCCTTTCTTAATTTCACTTTAGCTAATTATGGAACTTAAAAATGTACTATTTTAATACCAACGCGTAAATCACGTTGATTTATCTAGCGTGGCGTGGATTTTTTTCGGTTCCAAAGTAAGGACAGGAAAGGCCCAGTCCATTTAGGGGTCGTTCTGAAATCCATTAGCCTCACGACCTGAGCGGTTAACTGTAATGACTGTTTTACAGAACCGTTCCACTTCCCTACCAACCCGGTTCGTACACTGTGAAGTCAACATTACACTGTCCAAAATTACTCACCGTTCACTACAGTGCGGTTTTATTTAAATCTACCGATAAATAATCATTTATTTTCCACACACACACCATATACTCTGAAATAAATACTGTTACATGTTAAAATCATGATAATAGAATATAAACTTTACCTTATTTTACACAAGGCCTATGCAGTCAACTGGATATTGTATACGTCACGGATGTAGCAATTTTCAGTAAACTGTTCAATTGTAACTCTCACCGAACTTTATGTAGCATGATACTAAAATTAGGTACTTCAAATTCAATTGAAACTCATTGTGCGCAACTCTGTGGACCATTGAAATCCTTTTTTGGAAATGTTAGTGGTGCATGCCGCGAAATTGAGCGTTGTGATACGAACTCAACTGTAACATTTGCTTGCCATTCCGGTATCGGCCCGATAACGGCATGCTAACTGAACACGTAAATCGAAGTATCTTCTCTGCAGACAATCGCTTTCATTATGCTAAGGCTTTGATTTTAGACTAATGTTTTACAAGTCGGAAACAAATTTATCACTGTCAATTTTGATTAAATATTATTTGTAACTTTGAAACAATTTGTGGATAAGGTTATTCATAACTCTGTTAATATTTTATACTAGTATCTAACAAATTTTAATTTCATAAATTGGAAAAAATTTAATTATGACTGAACCACTCATGTTGTGTGATGTGTATTAAGGTGTATATAGAGGGAGTAACTGTTACAAATAGTTCTGAAACTTCAATGACTTTATAGAAGTTTTGTAGTGCATTTTATAAGTGATATTAATGGAAGCGAATTACCCCGGTCTCGAATAATTCAGTGAAATTAATTTTGTCGTAAACTAAAGACTAAACATATCGTCAACTTTAACAAGCAATTTCAATATAATTTGTAGAAGTTTTAGTTCTTACCAAGTTCATACAAGCATGCCAGACATTCAATTAATTTCTGCAATCTCACAAAGTTTTATCCTCAGTACAACAAAGATTAGAAATGTTGAGTTATTTCACTATCCTGATATTATTTGCAAAAATATACCAATATTACTAGATAATTTTTTAAATTACTTCTAGTTTCTAACAAAATTTTCCATAATAATCGAGTTCATTATAGAAACTACAGTAGCTGCAGTGAAATTTGAATATAAAATTTTGAAGCGATTCGTGCTTTTAAGGATACTTACCTGTGATTATAAACTAAGTGACCTATATAGTGTGAACCCACTGCATAACTGGATAAAACCGTATGGTAGCAGTGGGTTTGAAAGCCGTATTTCCAAAGATATTGATACTTTAGAGTCTAAAGTTTACACCAATCGGCTATGTCTGCATATTGTAGACCCTAGACAATTGATATTATACATGATTTTGCTCAAAGAATAATACTCGTATGAGAATGATTTAAAACTGGCACTTTTTTATTAATAGTGAAACATTCTCCTGGTTTAATTTACACTGTTTAATGTCTGGTTTAAATGTAGAAAGATATAGTGTGTACCTCATTCACATTATTGAAATATTTTATACTTTTGAAATCTGTTTTCTGTGCGTTAAGGGAATTTACATATTTATTTCATATATTTACTCTCTTGCGATGAGATATTTATTGTACACAGAAATAAATATTCATGTTGTTTTACTCCTATTCATTATTAAGTATTATATTTCCACGATTCTTCTCAACAATACTATTTCTTTTGCATATTTAATGAAGATGTATTCGTGAGATATTCTAATTCAGTTTCAGCATGTATCACAGGAATTTCGTCGGTCTTGAATCCAAAACATTCGGAAAGATATTCTCAAATTTGTGTTTTCTCTTGAAACAGAATTCTAACAAAGTTTGTATGCACAGTGTTACAAAACGTTCATTTCATTTTAATGGAAACACGGCATTGCAGTTAGGCCAAGAGCGAATGGAACAGGAACCAGTTTCAAAGGAAAGAGGAAGTTGCAACCGCAGAGACAATCGTGCAGGGCGGCAATTGATGGGGAATCTGTGTGGAGTCGAATGCCCTAACATCAATAGTACTTCTCTCTTTTTACGTTATTCCGATAAATCGACGAACATCTTTGGAATTGATTTTTCCGCAACGCTGTTATTTATTTGATTTTAACTTGAGATTTCTCTCGACATGTGCTGCACCAAAATTGCATCAGAGATTGAAGAGAGTTTCTAACGCTGGATTCATTATTTGCCGGCAAAATGAAAACCACGCGGATACTGCCAGACATGAAGCATACTCAGGAATCTCATGTATATGCCAAAGAGACCAGTAGCTCAGAGAATTTTACAAAACATTTTGTGCAAATGAAGATTATTTTAGAGAGCAAAAATCTTTTCACATTTTCACAGTACTGTATTAAAATCTTTCGAACTGAACAGGTTAATGTTTATTCATAAATGTATTCGAAAGTTTATATTTACGGTAGAATAAAATTAGGGTTTAGAACCGGCCGTATTTCGTACAATATCACTGACTGACTGATTTCTATTTGGCCTAGTACCGTAAGGTCTTTCGATCTCGACATCGGCCTTTGTAACCAGATTTCCTCAACTATCGAAATTTCCATTCGATTGATCAATCCTATAGAGTCAAACCAAATGCTTTTGTTGTTAACCAATTTGTGCTCCGTCAACGCCTCGGGTTCGAATCCCGGTGAACGTATTCAACAAAATGGAATCAGCTCATACGCATGCATATATTCACGCCTTTCCCAAATCTCCAGGATTAAAAGGGGTTCTTTTGTGTGGACAATTTGCCTTCGTCTCTTATCACCAAAACATTTTTATTCTATGTTATCCTTTAAATTTATCATTGCCGGCAGTATTTATCTTGTTTTATCTAACTGCTCAATAGATTAATTCCGTTGCTCTATACATACAGAATAACAAAAGGAATTTTTTATTTGTATACAGTAATATTTACACGTATCTAACATATATTGAATCAACATGTTTGTGCTTTACTTTACTTTTGCAGCAAGCAGAATATACGTACATATATGCATCTGATATTGAAACGTTGGGCGACTAGAATTATGCCGGAGTTACTAATTTACATGAGTTCATAATGTGTAATATGCATTTTCGTAATCTGTTAATTGGTGATCAGCAGTCAGATTGGTGTGAGTCAGTGTTTCATAGAGTTTACACAGTGTAATGTGATGTAATGTAGTGTCCGTCAATCAATGGAGCGCAGATGAATTCGAGCAGGTTGTGTCCAGTGAACATAGCGATCATGTGGGACATGTAATTCATCGATCTGTGATGATTATCCTGAATTACTGCCACTATAATCGCATTAATTTGCGGACGACAGTTGACACAAATCTGTGGTCACTGAAATGATTCGTTATTTAAACGGTTAATTGACATTTTTATATGAACACCGGTTATGTGCTGATAAGAATTTTAGTTATTGCTATATGGCTGCAAATAGTCATTTATCAAAACTAACGATACAATGATGTAGTATATTTTGATATGAATTTTATTAGTATATGTGATAACAGTGATAAATAATTATATTACATAATTATTTCATGTTATGTCGTAAATCTATTACGGGGACGTGTTTTATTATATTGGACAGTGTTCAAATGTACGGAACACATACTCTCTCTCATATTACTAGACAGGAATAGATTCCTTTCAATATACCACACTTCTCTAGCTGTGAAATGTTCTCAATTTATGCTTTGGATACAAGTGGAAAATCGAGTCTGCCGGTTGGTGAACACATTGCAATTCTGACAGTGCAAAATGTGCATTTTACCAGTTGTCAGTGTCGATTGGCACACGTGTAGTGTGAAGTTCCACTGAAGTGTGCGTCGCGTTCAAAATGTTTTCCCGTCGATATGAAACATAAATCTTACAGTTGGAATTTCGCGACTACAATTTCTTCTTTTTAGTCAACGACCGCTTTGCTGCAACATGCACCTTGTATATGCAGCAGTTTAATAACGTACCATGTATACATGTACGTGCTAACGGGATGTTGCTTGAGTTACGACAAACTTTCCACTAACATATCTATTTCCTAGTTTATATTCCCTGTTATATTCCAAAGACACACAGAGCGATATAATTATTTGTTTTATTTTTTGCGTAGACATTCAGTATAACACTTGTTAATTATATGCTAAATCGTAAAGACATAAATTAGGATCAGAAAGAATAATATCGAATCAGTCCTGCAAGATTCAAAATTAAACTTAATTAATATATTTTTTTAACTCTTGCTTTGTTAATAACTGAACAGATTAACAGATTAAGCAAGGTCTCTCGGTGATGAAATGATATAATAAATATTTAATTTAACCTACCGAATTTTATTATAAACTAATTAAATTCAGTGCAGAAAAGCAGACAAAGCATCTGCTAGAATTTCAATTATGTTGTAGTACAGTTTCGGTACACATGCGTATTAAGGTCCCTGGTTTCCTGTCTCCCTGATGATAAAGTGTTGAGTCGATGCAACAGGGACTGGATATTCCCGGTTTTAATTTGTATTGCTCGCTAGCTCCACACCTAGGGACATCAACGTAACCAACCCTCGTCTTACTTGATGCGCTATGTGAAATTAATAGTTTGTTTGCCAACGTTGAAGAAATTAATGAGTTTTTTTTAATATACAATATGAACATTACACGAAGTGACTGTATAAATTAGAAAAAATTCTTTCTAAAAATAAT
>JAGJTL010000039.1:4107079-4124447 GCA_022063505.1 Calosoma granatense
GGTGTGTGGAAGTCAGAATTCCCGTGTGTACAATATATTCAAATTTGAATGGCTACCTCAGTAAGGAAAAAAGTATGTTATGTAGGTATGTACTACTAGAATAAAGAAAATAAGTAAAAATTATAAACCAATAAAAAAGAATTTTAAACCTTTCGAAATTTTCAAATGAATCAGTTTAAAATTTCTGCTTATTTAATCGATGATATGGCTGACGAAAAATTCCAGATATATTTAATTTAAAATCTAATTTACTAGTCACTTTTTAAATGAACATTGTTTTAAAAATCATGAATAACTAATTACTGAAATTTAATTTTACGAAAAATCGAATATCGTTAAAATTGTACCTGAGAACTTCAACTAATTAAGTAATGAGATTAACATACAAAATTCTAATAGCTTCAGTTGTAATTAACAACTTGTTTTTCTCAGTAAGGTTTATTTTTGTCTAGTACACTTTCAGTTATATTTGTTCCTTCCGAGAAACAATGTAATTAGGAGAGTGTCCTAATTACTCGATAGTGATTGGTCCATTTACTTTGGTTGGGGGGGGAATCACATGTTACTTTCTACTTGTTGAATAGTGTTCATCAGTTCATTTCTATTTTTTGTGATTATGTGTCTTGTGGTTATTAAACTATATGCCCTAAAAAGTAAAGTATACAAAATTAATAGTAATTACTCGCTATAATGTGTAAAAATGTAGTAAATTAAAATAAATCTATAATGTATCACATAAAATTAATTGATTGAAAGTGAAGTGAAGTTCACTTTATATATTTCTATTCGTGTTATTATTACGTTATTTATCAATTAACATTAAGATATTTGAGATTACATGAGTAATTTTGCATGTCTTACGAAAATTACTGTGTATCCATCAGTTATATTTTGGTTAACCTGAAAATAAACTTACATGGTCACCGACGAGTCCGCAGGGAACTTACGCTCAGTTTTCAAACTATGTTTTTGTGTAAACTGTTAAAGCCAATGGGGCATTATTCACTGTACAAGTTTACACCAGTTTAGTGAAGTCGTCGGTGTTATGCAAGTTACAAGTACTTTTTTACGACACCGTAAACGTGAACGTGTACTGATGATAATAAAATCAACGCGAATTCGTGCATGACGGTGACAACCAAATAAAATAGGAATTTACGGGAGAGTAAATGTTAGAAAATAAACTAACAAGCCGAACGGTACACACGGAAGATGAGAATGCAACGTCACCACAAGCCTTCTAGATTCACCCTCGGTCTTACGCCATTTATCGAGTACTTCACATAATTTAAACATGTTTCAAAGATGTCAGCAAATCTTGTGCAGTTTCACGTAGTAAACTTGTTTTATTTTCAATAATCTGTAAAACTCATGTAGTTATTTGCATCTAGGTTGTTATACAACTTTTATTAATATATTACAAACAGATATGCATAAGATAATTTACAAACAGATACACATCGAACAACATATTAACATGGTGGTGCAAAACGTGCACTAACAAACGACTCACTATTAGTTTTAATTAGTTCATAGCAATTAGGAATCTGTGCATGTTATTAATTTTGATTATACACAGTACCTTATTTAACGTAAAACAAATTGCACTGGGACTGTTGGCGAACCTTATTCACACACGCATGCGCACATGTCGGGACTGGGTCGCTCTATTCGTTATCCGACTCTCCATGGATTATATTGCCGCTTAGCAATATGTTAGCCCTGGCTGCTCTGCCCGTATGATTTAAGCGATAAGTACCCAAGGAGGAACGAATATTTTCACGCACCTTGCTAGATGGAAATTTAATTCATCCTTTGACACTATACTACACCTCGTTTGTAACACAAAATTCTAAACCAGTATTTGGTACACGATAAATCGATGAATCTATGCTAACAGCTCCCTATCAGAGATATGTTCTCTCGGTATAAAATGAATTATGTCTTGTAAACAGAAAATACTATGACGAATACTGTTCAAAAGCTTTAGATATATTTCCAGTTGTCAGAACTTGAAAGAACTTGCAAGAAATGTACTTACAAATTCGTGTCCAATTGTGCACTTGAGATAAATTCAAACGTTTTGTTAACGTCTGTATCAAACAATTGATTTTCATTGTTTTTTTATTTGCTAGTACAGTCATATTTCAAATTGTGCTTTACTCTGACAATAATTAATTTCATATTTTAGTCTATATTTATTTTGAAATGTATTTTCGAAACATACCGTAAATGAAATTTATTTGTATTAAAAAATATTTTGCGAAACATATACTGATTTAATACATTTATAACAGAATGATGATACTATATAACATTCTTATTTCACTTCAGTAATTTCGTGTCACACGTGGCGTTTGTATTTATCTAATGTATATATTTAGCACTACCTTTTCCGAATGTATATTATGGAAATAATTGTTCATGTGCGTGAATTTATCAAAGTTCTGTAGACTAATGTAAACACAGCACAAATATATATCAAAAGGTTGATAAACCACAGTTTCCTTCCATTTATCTAAAGAGCATCTGAATATGTGTGAGTAGAGTACAAACAGAACGGATGAGATTAGGAAAACTGTAAATCTTGTCATTCGTGTATTCCCTCCGGCTGCCTTTACTCGTCAGTAACATGATATAAAGCTCTTTAGATCAATCACACTAGAAATTCTTGTTTCTGTATACCTGTCTTCCATTTCACATGCTCCTTCAAATCTCCAACAGCGATAATAAATAATTAATTTAATTTATAACATGAACTGTCATAATGTAATTGTGAAAATGAATAAGAAAATAATGGATACTTTAATCATGTATCGCATATGCGTCGTACTTTTGTATTTTTATTATTAAGTTGAAACATGTTATTGTGTTTTTAGCTATTACAATCCTTTACATCCAATCCGCCCACATTTCAACTTCAAAGCCAGTTTCATAAAAAAGTACCTCTTTGATGGAAAAGTTGTTAATTTATAACAGTTTTCTATTTATACTGAAAAAAACCAGTTTCATTAAAATTTTATTTCATGTACAAATTACACTGCGAAAATGTAACAACTTTGTACTGAGTTCAAATAATAAATATGCAGTGTTTTGTGTTTTCTTGATAGTATGTTCATTGTATTTGAAAATCATGTATATACTTGTATAGTAAAACAAAACGAAAGTAATATTGTATTATATAATTTTCATCTAAACATCGCTTGCCGTAGAACAAAGGATGATGTAGGGGAATCAATAAAGACTATTCAGTCTTAATGCTTGTACTAAATCAAATTCGAATACACATAAGGTGTTAAACCCGTAAATAATGAAAGCACATATTTATAAATGCATGTTCCTTGGAAATATATTACAGTTGCTGCACACGGCAACTATGAAAACCATTAAATCATAAATATATTAAACAGATATTCAGCTATATTAAACTATAAATTCTACACTATGGAACAAAATAAATATAGATATACGCTGACGCATGGGGTATCTTAATTTCCAATAGTATTCTATCCAGTTTTATGGACTATTTCTCTTTTATGTTCTGATAAATAGGTTAATGCTAAAATTTCCAATAACTTCTGTTATTAGCTTACTAGAGCCGCGTGTAATTTACGAATCGGAATAAGAAAAATTTAACGATTCCGGCTTTAATATAATATGAATAAATTTATTTTCCTTTCTTATGGTGCAAACAAAGAAGAGGTTCAACGAATTAAATTCAGAAAGTACTATTTTATGGATTATATATATATATAGATTTATGCATGAATCCACGCTTTTGGAAGAAAACAATGCAAGCAAGAACTGAATTAAATAGAAAGCTTATATAAATAGCATATGCAAAGTTTCCGCTCCACCAAATATGTATAAATGTATTACAATGAAAATTTCTTCTGATAAATATTGAAGAAATATTCTGTCTTTACTTCAGATGTTTTCGCTTTTTTGTCAGGGAAAAGTTGTAATGAAAAAAGTTTCTAATATATTAGTTAAAAACATGTGAAAGAATGATCTCATAATTCCTAAATGATTGATCTTTTTAAAATAAATTTTATACTTTTTTAAATTAAATTTATGCGTAAGGAATTTTTCAGATTTCTTGCAGAGTTGCAAGATTTATTTTTAAAGTGGAAATAATCACGCAATACTTATTCTTGTAAATGTGATTTCATTCAAAATTATTTTTCACTTATTTCGTACTTTTTTTTGGATGAAGGATCCAATTAAAGAATTGTTTTTGAATCAAAGTGAATGATATTGATTTTGGTATTGTATTACGAGAAGAATGCTAAGTGTACTTTTGAAAATAGAAATGAAATAAGTGTATCTGTCAGACATCTAGTTTATATTTGATATTGGCTCGTAACGGAATATGCTGGAGTATGCATCCCTTTGCAATAGTGAGGAAAGGAAGTGACCTAGATCAAGAACTGTAGTTGCAGTTCTAGTTGAATAGTGACCTGGCCAAAGTTTCCTTAGCAGAATCGCCCGGCTGACGGTCAAACAGAAAGAACGCAAGCTTCTGCACCCGAATGCATTAAGGAAACATGAAACGTGCCTAAGTTCTCCAATCAGCCAAGTTCATTCTACAAGACATTCATCTTCAGTTCTGATGGCTCAACATGCTGAATGCCGAAATCACGATGTTCTTCATTCTTTGATTGATTTTCGAACCAAATAATTCCATATCCGGTGAACAAAGAAAAAAACTTTACACTTCAGAAAGTAGTGTATGGTCTCACATTGAACAGATGCACTCTTTCATTAGTTCTTGTCGCGGTAGAACTTTTCTGTTTTGTTTCACACTTGCGTTGACTTTTTTTCTTCTTTAATCCCAATTAGCAGTTTCTTTTAATTAAATAGCGCAGTGTTCCATTGAACGGCGGCGGTTCTAGTTAGAAAAGCGGACGGAAGAGAAATGCGTTCTTACTTGTTAAAAATAGTTTCTCGTTTCTAGCACATTTATTTTACATGTCGTTTTAGCTTTTTCATATTAAAACTGACATTTACAAAATGTAAGTTATATTTGTATTTTTTCAATAATTCAAAACATAAGTTTTATTTTCTTATTAGTTTTACATAAATTTAAAAACTAACATTAACACAATGTTCTGCATGTACTTGGGTGAGAAAAATTCGAATGTATTACAAGGGTAAGTCCTGTGCCCTAATTTATGCTATGACTTTAGAAATTCTCAAACTAACTTGAAATGGGCAATAAATCATATACAAAGTTTAAATGAATTCAAATGAGGAAAATTCATGACTTATTCTGTGACAGTTTCTCGAAAGCAGTTTTTGAAAATCAATTTTTACTTTATTGCAAGTCTTGCTTGCACTTATTGATATTAAGTTATCTGTGTAAAATAATGGTTTGATATATAGTTTAAAATATTTCACATACATTTTATACAAATAATTATAGTATCAGTATTATTTTGTTTTAGCGGGAGTAATTAAATTCTTCTAAATTTGTATATAAATGTGTAAATATAAAAATAATTAATGTGTTATTATTTTTATAAGACACTAGAATAATGCTTACAAAAAATAAAAGAACTACAACTTATGGTAAGATAATTAATTGTATATTTTTATACTTTTACTGTAATGAAGAGAATGTAATTAGAATAAAATAATTTATAATGAGATTCTCTTAGGGAAGTGCACTATATTAAGTTAGTTAGTGTCCTTTTCCACGTTCTGGACATATTTGCAGTGTTATTAGGTTAAACAGAATTTTAAACATAAACGAGTTAAAGAAAAATGTCAGCCATTGTAGCATTGCATGCAAGCAAGGCCAGTGCTGGACCACGCGCAATTTCCGCCATAAGTGATCGTAATTTTTTTTAACACGAAATATAATTCACTTGACTTTATTCCATGAACAACATTTTTATAATTGACCAGAATAAAAATTCTAAACGTTATTCCTGTTAAAATATAAATGAAAGCTTTATTAAAAAATTGAAATAATAATTTTATTTTTAGTATATAACTTTGGAAATAACGTTGATATCCATCTTCCTAGAATAAATATTAGATAATTAATATAGTAATATAAATTCTTCTGTTAAAATCTGTGTATTCTTCTTTCAAGTTTATATAAAGTATTTGTGGACAAGTATACTCATGTATACTTAATCATATAGAAATAATTTCTATAGTTGTAGGGAAAGTCCGGCTCTGATTCTAGAATTTATATTCGTTCTATTTTAATTGGAAGCGACCAGACGAATAAATCGCTCTAGTACTCTGAATTCATTTGCCTAGATAAATAGCATCATTTAAAGTTTTCTAAAAGAATGTAAAAGGATACAATTGTACAATTAAATAAATGATAATCATTTGTATTTATATTAATAGGAACAACGGGCACCCTTTGTCCTTCCGGCAATTTACGGAACGATTTCTTCTTTCTAACCATCCGACCACCATCTTGCACAGAGCGCTCCGTTCCGGTAAAGTACCTCTAATTACCACTAATACGAACTATCGTAGCCTGTTACATTCATCAGACAGAGACAACTGCTTCGTCTTCTTCTTCATCTTCTTCCTCGTTGTTTGTTTCTATGCAATTGTAATTATTTCGTAGTCAATACCTATTAGTAATTGTGTATTTAAAAGAATTAAATATATGAAATGTTGAACAAATGTTGTAAAAACTTTGACAATTTAAAATTCTGGTTAGTAGAAAGCAATGTTTGAAACTACATAGTATGAGTACTAATGTTTAACTGAAATTTATTGGACGATGGTAAACAAATTTGGAAAAATGCTAGCACGGAAAATATTTATGCTCGCGAATGTAAAATTAAAATGCATAAATTTCTAACAACAAAAAAGCATTTTGCTTGCCAACAATAACACAAGATAAAATTGAAAAAGATTTTAAAGTTGCATTAGCGAGAGCTGTTGTAGCAAAAAGGCCACTATGTAAATGTCATTGTGCTCTTGAGCGTTACTTTTTCATAAAGGACGGGAAATTAAATTCAGTTATGTTCCCCTATACAATTGTCAGCATTTCAGACTGCTCTTAAATGGCTTTAATGACTCATTTATATTTATTGACGCTTACATTTTTATTTGCGCTACACCGTCGGACACTACACCACGGAAAACATAATGTAACGTTTATTTCTTAATAAATTTTAACCATTAACATATGTATAGAGGTACACTATTGCCAGTTTTTCATTCATAACATAAATAAGATTGTTTTCATAATGATGTTATTTAATACTAAACAAAGATCTGTATATTACATATTTTGTCTTTGAAATTAACATTTTTTATTTCTCTTCATATGGATAAATATGTAATAATCTAGTTTTGATATAATTTATTTATTTATTAAAAGTTGTCAGCGAAAAATTCGATCATAGCTTAGTATAGAAAGTTCTATTCCAGGATTCAATATTTTTAAATGGCACTGTTGTAAGTGTTCGCAAATAGATTTCCCACCAGCAATATAAAATAGATACCGAATTCAATTACGTTTGGTAACCTTCAGAAACTCGTTCACATATGGTAATTCACGGATAAGCGTTCATAAAAAATTTATTAACAAATAAAGGAAAACGTTATGTCTGCTAAGAATGTTTTATAGGTGTAATAAATTCGTCTAATAGCTAAAAGTTATTACGTTAGTCTCCGTACCCCTCTGACAGAAGTTACCTTGTTGTGTCCCATAAGGACGATGCATATTCGATGTTACTATAATACTCTGTTTTATAATTTTTCCCGCCTCCATTTCTGTCACTCATTCTTCTCTTTCTTTGTAAGACTGATTCATGTGGTGTTGAATTACTTACAGTTTCTTTTTAATTAAAAATATTAGACTGTAATTATCTACTTTTGAAGAATCTTTTGAAATCTTATAAAGTCTTCTGAAAGAAGGACAATATATTTAAATTAAGAATATTCTTAACTTAATAATATTGAAATTTCTGAAAGCTTCGGATTTTTTATAACACATTATTAAATTTAGTTCATATTTTTCAAGCATTAAGCTATAAACATGTATATAATTTAGTCGTACAGGCCATGGGCACATTATGCTAGAGATACCAAAGTGTCAAAATACACGCAGCTGTATTTCAAAAACTGGCGATTTGCAGACTCCTGAAACATAGCACAAGCAAGTTGAAAATGTCCAGCAAGACAAGCAACATTAAATAGCAGTCCTGCAGGGTAAAATTAACAGTAATTCTGCAACCGGAAATCATTTCAATTTTTCTCTTGCATGAATCTTTCCGCTTAACACACCATTTAATACACAAGTTTCATGGTGAAATTTTAGGATAGCATAAGAGATTATGTATTATTATAGATATTTAGATGCGATGGACAAAGTAATAGGACAGCGGGTGTGACAAGATATATGAATGTGAATTAAGCGAGAAAAATTTTAGAAGAATGAGACAATAAATAAAAACTACGAGATATTGTGTATGAATAATTTTTAAAAATCAGCGTGTGTTAATTTTGTTTTTCGTTATTTATTATTTATTTCCCAGCACATCGAGCAAAGTTTGTTAACGTTTTATTATATAATAAAGTAGATGAGTACAGACTTGATATTTATTACGCAAGCGTATATTTGCGGTTGACTGTTATTAAGGTATGCAAGTATGTTTTAATGAAATTCCCTAGTGGATGCTAGTTTAGTGTAACACTCCTAAAACCTGTTCATTAATTTGTTATAATAAATGCTTCTTAGTAATATAAGTACATAGGCCGCAGTCGTTGTTTTGCCATTTCTTACGCTAGTACATTTTCTATAAATGTTGTAAACATTGTGACAAATTAAAATTATAATTATATTCTTCGAGGAGAATATAATTAATATATAGAAGACTGTACGTTTGTGTGAAACAACCTGTTTTTGTAATTACCTTAAGTAGCATCACTGTATGTTGTTTTTCGTCAACACTGTATTGTATTCTTAATTATTTGAAACAAAACTGACGATATGACTTCAGTGGATGAATTCACAAATATGTTTATTTATTCTTCATCATAACCTAATGTATAAGCTTAAATTTTCAAGTAGAAATGAAACAGTCTATGCAGGGTTGTCAATTGTGTCCATTTGATGGTTTCTGATATAACAGAATCCAACTGGATTATACAAGTTTGATGGTAATTTTACGTATGTGGATGTACACGTATATATGAATTTTGTCTATGCGGGGAATGGTGTACAATCCGTTGTGAATATTCAGTTGAATTGGTACAGTTCTCTATTAGGTTGAGTCCGTGTGGTGGCGAACCGGAAGTTGCATCACGTTTTGCAATTCACAAGCGATTTTCGTATTAAGTGCAACACTGCACATGAAACTTGTGCTGTATTTCAAGCAGGATTAGAGTCACTCCACCATGCAGATGTGACTATGAAACTTTTACACTGTCACGTATTTACATTTTCTCCTCCATTATAGTTCTTTCCCAGTTGCTATTTGTCCTAGCCTTTCCATCATAATACATATCGCACTATATTTATAACCCAACACGTTATATTCTATACACCCGAATTGTGTTAATTTACTATTTTACGTTGAATTAGTTTCATATGAGAAAAATTACAGTCAGTTATAAACTACATCGTAAAAAATGATCATATAATATTGAATTCATTATTGAACACAGTATACAATAAAATTAGCTTACTGTTAATATAAAATAATATTTATACTTGCGCATGTTAACTATTCAAAAATGAATAAACTTTCAAACTCTGTATTTACAGTTTGCACAATATAGAAAACTTGTATGGAGGTAATCTACTACAAAGAACTTTATATTTACAATGCAAAATACATAGTATTTCAAAATTAATTACTTCAGTCTTGGCAAGATAAAACAGTTTACTTATTCCAAGAAATACACACAGAAATGTTCACTGTAGTGCGTATATACAATCCTTCCTCTTACAGCTTTTGTTTCAAGCTATATGTTCCATTTGTCTTTTTTCATTAAATGTTTTTTAAAAATTAATAATTACGAATAATTTTTTAATTACTGTTATACTTTCTTTGTTTATATCCCCTTGTAATTACTTTAAAAGCAAAACATATTTTAACTGTCCAAATAAATAAAAAACTAAATTTGTAATACCAGCGGCATAATTCAAAACCCAGTTTATTAAAAACATTACAGGAAAAGAAAATATTGAACATGTTTATAGTAATCTAAATTCAGTATCGTTTTATTCATTTTAGCCACAGAAATTATTTGGTATATATTTTTTAATTGGATATTAACATGTATATATAAAATATTAATTCAGCTTGATCCTGTTGAATCAGGCTCTCACGTGTCCATGCGATAAAAAATCCTACAATTTGCAAAAATACTATTAGAACTATGCCTGAAGCTGAATTGAAATTTAATTAATTATTATTTCCTTGTTAACACTGGACATTGGTTTATATATTTGTCAAATGAATTTATAGTCTTAGTAATATATAAATGAGTGACAATATATAATATGGTGTGAGTGTGTGAGTAATCACATCGACATGTAGTGCATAAACATATTATGGCTGTTATGCTTTGTACTGATGTGTAATTAACGGTTTCAATTCTAAATAGGTTGCAGGCCGACAAGTCTGTTAGGGCTTTGGTAATGTGTTAAATGTAATTACACGTTCAGCCTCTAGACAAGCGGTAGGATTATTACCAGTGTCGCATTTACCTCTACAGACATTAGTTCATTCGGTTACACAAATAGATACCAAACTGAATGTTCTACACACTGAAATACTGAAGCGCATTAATCTATGCACATATATTCTATTATTTACACATGTGTATGCATATTCCACTAAATTACTTACTTAATGTATGACTAAGTAATATTTTACCTAAAGACTTAATTATATCACATTTATCTGACAATCCATTAAAAGTAGAATAACGAATTAATTATCCCATCACTAGTACCATTTTAATATGTAAAATTTTTATAATTAAAAACAAATTTTGGAGCTGAGTGGGAAAATGACGTCAAAGGGGACTTTGACGTCATTTTCAAAAATATTTCCAAACTGCGTTATTCTGTGTTTCAAACTAACCAGGATTTTCATAAAACGACTTTGTTACAATATTATACAATACAAACTGTATGTTTTAATTGCATTTGTGTATGAAACACATCAAAGTAATTTTGATATCATCTATTTAATTGTTTTATTATTCATGTGTTGTTTGCATTCTGGTAGAGTATAATATTTCAATTGCAATTGTTACCAGTTAAAGCAATCCAACTTGATACGAACAATAAGAGAAAAGATTTAGTTAGTAATAATATACATATATACTATATATTAATTTAGTTATTCAACTAATAATTTAAATCTGGTGTTGGAATTAAGTACAATATTAATTTGATTCTAATTCATTTCTTTATATATGTTGTATTCTTGTCCGAGTTCAATATCACCAGGTACCAAAAGGTAGTGTCTAGTGCAGTGTGATAACGAATGTTTTTTCTAATAACTTACGACATATATTCGAGCCGGAACGTACGAGTTTACGAACGTTTTTGTGGTCCCATAAATCTGGTACGCAACACGAAAAATACATTTAAATGGACTTTCAATTTCCAGTGCGTAGTAGATTCGGTGGTCGCGTTGCGACACTTCTCTAATTGATGGTTCATGTGCCCCAGCTCTGCTTCGCACAACCCACCGTCGCCACGGGAGAGCATAGCCGATCACCGCTTATTGATTAGTGAAAGTGTTCAAAAATTGTGCCCCTCGAATCGATTGAACAGTTACAACCCGTGTCATCCCAGAAAATGATGGATAGCTCTATATATTTTGTTTACCATTTATTTTAAATTTCTATATAGATATTCTTTAAAAATGTTACAAGCGCAAACCATACATTTGTGTCCTAACTTACTGTTGCAACATAAATATTGGTAAGTTATAAATGTATCCCAGTCTGAATATAACTGGTAATTAATCTGTGGTATGTTAGCCTAAGAAACATTATTCTATCTTACTGATATCATTCTCCATTTGCTCTGATAATTTAAAATAATTTATTTCACGTAAGGTATGTATGAGGTTTATCTATTTCATGAAATATTGAATTATAACGATAGTGAAAGGGTCATAGTGAACATTGGGTGGCATTTTCCAGTCTTTACGAGTTTCTGCTTGTGACATGTGGCTAATTGATTGTATTGTGATCAAAGTCAGATAGCCACTACACTCTAATGGATAATATCAGTTCACTAGATACACTGTAGAGATAAAACACACACGATCAAACAAGAAACCGTCTTACGAAAGCGTTTCTTCGAATTAAGAAAGAAGAGAATCTGGAGGTAAAATTTTCCTGTGAAAACTTTTATTATGTTTTATTCATAAAGCGTGGAAACATGTCTTCGTTATAAAGTTCTTATACTTTAACCATAATTATACGCACGTGCGTAAATTATGCAAATTATTACACATCGTTATACGAACTCACAATTCTGTGATTGAAACTTTTGTAGAAAATTAACGAAACTTGTCAGTCACCTACATATGTATGAAATAATCTTCATTACAATCACATATCTTCATACTAGTATAATTTGTTACCTTTATACATTAAATTGAAATAATTTCGTATTAGTAAATGTTTTTTACTGCATATACATAAAACGTTCTAGTATGATGAACTGACAGATCAAGAGAATAAATAAAGATTACTTATTCATATTATACAAGCTGTACGGATATATGCCAATATGTGAGGTGTGGCATGTATTCGGTTTGCAATATATTATTTATGACACGTCCAATATGTTGTTAAATTTGTCGATATGGATAGTTGAAAGGTAGTCATTGCACGCGAACACGACAACGGAATTTATTGATAAGGGTAAAACTGCAGTCATATTTAAGTTCAAAGTGTCAAACGAAAATAAATATATTCTAGAAACTCAAAAATCTTACCTTTGTTTAAATTATACACTAGTATTAATGCCGCACACTTTTTAATTATTGCTTATTTACTTAAATAGGAACAATTAATCTTATCAAATCTTGTATTTGTAGTGAATGAACTATACATAATTTACAACTGTAAATAGTCAATAGTCATTTCATCATACAGACATTAAAATATTTTACTACCATTAGAAACCGGATGTGACATTAAACACTACCCAACTCTTTCTTTCTCCTGTTTGACAAACGATCACAAGTCCGACAATATTTTAGGAGAGATAAAGTTTTTTTATTTTCCTTTTTGACAAATTTGTGGACATTTACTGCAGCTCGGGAATCCGATAAATAATAGGGATAAATATATATTTCACGCCTGCGATAGTGTTGACAGCTGGACAAGCCACATTCGGATACTGTAACTCGCTCTGCAACAAATATTTTTTATCAGTTTTGCTTATTAGTTACATTGGTTTACAATAGATGGTGCATACCGCCACATTTCACTATTTCCTGTATATAGAAATATTACCCATGTAACGGAAGTTTAACTATGTGAATCTTGGTAAAAGATATTAGTGAATCAATTGACATTACATGAAATTGAACTCGGACATCTCCGTAAATTAATCTGTCATCAAACCGATATATTTCATTTGACAAATGTGCTGTCTGTAAAAATACCGAATCTGACACTTTTTAAATAGAAATTCTCTATATCGGTTGTTTGTATGTTTCGTTATATAAAAATATTATGAAATCTAAATAAAAATTTCACTGTATACAATAACTATATTTTCGCTCATGTTGATAATAATGCAAACATATCTGTGTCTGACAAAATCATGTGCAGGTATTAAGAGTATACTATACAGTGCAATGAATGGAATAACAATACTTGCCAGTGGGTATTATTCAGGATTTAGTAATTTAAATATACATTTCATTTGAACTGAATAACTACATGTGCTAGTTCGCACATGTAGTTATGATGTTATATGGTACACCAATTCCATTAATAACACACTATTTCCTGTTTCCAGGCCGTCTGTTTCATTTCTCATTTCATCTCATGTTATTTACAATGTTGAATATTCATTTGCTTGCATTTATTTCTGTCGTCAGAGTAACGTTTGCTCAATCAAGCAATTTCCAGAACACTTTTCTTCAAATTGAAAAAGTTCCGAACTGTCAGACGGGTACAGATTATTCATTTCAGGTTCTTTTTATTGGCCGTTTGTCAATAGTGCAACATTAGAGCAGCTTTGATATACGTATTTCTCTCTTCTCGTATAGGGATTTTTCTTTGAAACTACATTGGTAGATGCCAACTACGAAATTACTATCTAGTTTTCAATTAATTTTACAGCTTTCTACGTCCATCCTTTTAATATCGTATTTCTCACTACACATACATAGATACTCTAACACTGTTTCACAAATGGAGAAATAGCAATGATATATTACTTACGGAATACTGCAGGTACTTCATATTTACTATCCCGGTATTGTCAATAACTTTACCCTATTGTACATAATAGGAATTAATGATAATATAATTCAATCTATATTGGTTGTAAATGTAATATTTTACACTGAAAAATAGGCAGTTAATTTTACAAGATTTTACATAAGAAGGTAATTTAGTGAACGTGATGATTACAAGTGTAAAAATAATTAGATTTGACTACAAATATAACCCAGTAACATAATATTGCAATATGAAATGCATGTCATGATACAATATCGAAATAAATTAAATTGAAAGGGCGCATATCACGTATCACTGTTTCTGTTTGCTGCCACATTACATTAATTATGGAATTTATACATGCGACAAATGAATGCATATTGCAATTAAACCATTCAATTAGCATTAATACTAATTAGATTAATTTAATTGGTGTTATGTGTATTGCGGTGCCTGGAACACATAACTAGTAAAGATGCTGATAATCACGTACTCATTGAATCATTGATTTAATCAGGATTTATTCATTAGAGTACTTTTTATTCAACATAATTAAATGCAAATACGGTTAATTAAAAATAATCCTACTTATTATAATAAAAATCAACACATTTTAAAAAAATTACTGTATACCATGATTTATTACAATACAAATTATTGTGGTTTAATGAGTACTTTTGTTTTATAATTAAACATATAATTCATCCGTTTCTAATTAAGAACTCAGATAATTTACAAATTATTAAATTAGTCTGGTTGAATTAGCATTTCATGTGTTTTATTCCTTAAATTAAACCCGTTAGTTGATCTCTTCTAGTAAATTATTAATGATTAATTTGAAGCCCAATTTGAAATTTTTCATATGTTGATTACGACTGAAAATTTAATTTATCATTTCATTTACTATTTACTGAACGATAGTGGCCTTAAACTCATTATACATATATTTTTTATTCATAATAAAATCAGGGGAAAAGGAATTCCTATTAAGAAAAAACAGTTAATGTCAATAATTTTCTTTAATTTCCGCGTAAATACTTAATATTCAATATTGAATGATTGAAAAATATTATTTGCTTAACCAATTTTTCAGTTAAAAATTATTCGAATATAAATTTCATCTTGTTTTAATTGATAGTCTGATTACATAAAAATTAGATTTATTTTTAATTGATAGTCTGATTACATAAAAATTAGATTTATTTCTGGATAACGTAGAAAGTGAACAGTAACAGAGAGAAGTAAAATTGTAAGAAAAAAAAATGCAGAGAATGTCTAGGTACAATGTTATTAGACAATGTAACGTTAGGCGAACCCAGATGTAATATTGGGGCCTCGCAAACATTTTGCTTACAAGGGTCCATGTTATGTTCAGCTGAACGCTTCCCTGAAGTGCAATAAAGCCTCGGATAAAGTATATTACTTAAAATATTTAGACTAAGAATGCCGAGGATCTTTTCACAGACACGAATCATTCTTTCTGCAGATTATACATTGTTTTTTTTACTGGATGTTTTTCTTTCCAGCATTTTAACTGCTCTAATTCTTACAATTGTAGAATATTTATTTTATAAAACTTTATACATAACTCAGTTCAAATAATCAATAAATCGTTATAAGATTCTCTATTGTCTAGATTTAATTATATGATTGAATCAATAGATTTAGTTATACGTTTCAGTAGTTTTACCTATTTTAATTAAACGTGCGCAAATGTGAAATAATAAAATAAACGAACATCGCTAAAGAACAATGATTTGCTTTCATTCGCTTTAATAGGGTAATTTAATTTGTTACTGAACTAAATGTCAGTACCATTACTAATGATAAATTAAATTACACGATCAGTCTGGGTAGTTTTTCTAATTCGACATTTAACGTATATAACTTATTTTGATATTAAAATATTATTGTGTTCAGAATAACATGTAATAAACAAACTATTACATGTATACATTCAAAGAAATAAGTTAATTTATGCACCCTCTTTTACTAGCTCTACTACAATACACTATTCATGCATGTGTTTACTTAGCGGCTCCTGTGAACCCAAGATCTTGCTACCTGCTCCCTGCAGCGGCCTTGAAAGCTGTGTCTGATTGTTATGTAAATGAGCTCACTTGTTGACAATGTTTGCCTATAATGTAAACTAGACCACAAAGAATAACTAATGGACTATTAAATTCACATTTCTATTTCTTTAATGTTTTAGCGACAAGGGATGCAATATTAAAATCAGTGGCGTAGAATAAATATTATATATAAACATTCTGAATAAAACATAGCATTGTTATACAATCATTTACCTTATTCCCAGATATGTGCCTGTTTTCAAAACTAAATTATTCTCGAAAATAAATTCTAATAGTTTTATTATAATAACTCAAACACTTGTGCGACAAAAAAAAACATCTAAAAATATTCATTGTGAACGACAATGTGTGTCTTTTTCCCCCAATTTCCGCGTTTGGGAGTGATCATTCCGTAAATCTTCTGTTGTGAAGATCTCACCCGCATCTAGGGTTTTTTTTATTAAGCCTAAACTCACCACCCTTGCCTGTTTATTTGGCAACTGTTCTGTATAAATTTGCGTTCAAAGGAAACTGAATTTGTATCGATCGTATCAGTTTCGGAACAGCCTATGTTTTATTTTTTATTTATGTAAAAATGCTGTTGAAATTTATTGGTAGTGGATTAGAATGCAGGCTTCATATAAGGATATTAAGAAGATATTTTATATTCATGCATACTTCATAAATGTAAGGAGAGTGTATAAACTTAACAGGTATTATTAATGTAAATTTCAATTACAAGATCGGAAATTATTGACTTTACGAACTTTGGTAATATCAACAAAACATCTTATTTGTACTGAACAAGAACTTGGCACATCGGAAAGTAAATTAATTATTAAACGTTGAAATTCAAACAAAAGTATAACAATTATGAT
>JAGJTL010000039.1:4125935-4150101 GCA_022063505.1 Calosoma granatense
TTACATATAAGTTATAATGAATAAATAATGTTTATAAATAGTACGATAATATAAGAATAAATAATTGTGTTTCATAATATTTATTTGTCATCTGACTTCCAGTTACCGCATTTTGGGAAGTTTTCAGGCACAGGTACCATATCGGAATGTTCGCCAACTTTGAATACCAAAGCCATTCCAACTTCAGCATGGAAATCAATATGACAATGGAAAAGCCAATATCCTGTAAGCAAAAATTAATATTATTGATACAATATTCTTAATTAAGAATGACGATATCAGAACATTAGACATTGCACACTATTTCGCAGACAAAAAGATTCATGAATTATATCCAGAATGAAATACATTCATTGTACATATTAATTTGAATTTTGTAATCTGATTTTGTCTTTTTTGTGGCTGTGAAATCATAGAATTGAATTGAATTGTAATTTAAGATATTAATTCATTTTTCAATACGGCTACTACATGAATTATTGAGTTATTATAGCGTGTATAAATTGACCAGGGTAACTGTAGGTAAGTACATTGTATGTATGTGAATATGTTTGTACCTGGATTTGTAGCCTGGAATCTGAGAATAGTGTAACCACCGTCTGGCACTGTGACTGTGTCCTTGACAGGTGCCTGGTCAAGTTTTCTTTTGATAAGTCCCAGACGATCAAGTTCCACGATCTCTTCCACAGTTACGTTTGATCCCACTCGATCCATAGCAACGACTCTAAATGCGTTACCATGTAAATGGAACGGATGATTTGCATCAAACATTGCTCCTATATCAATCAGCATCAGTTCAACCACAGAATTCAATGGTACCTGAAATCAAATTAAAATAGTACATTTGTATACCCATGTTCATACTTGTATTCATTCCCGTCAAATATTACTCATATTATATATTTCAAAAACTACAGTTACATACCTGTAACACGTGCGGACATTGACAAAATTCTTCCCTGCAATTTTTAACTGTAGTACTATTACAAAACATATCCGGAGTTATTAAATCTCTTTGTGATAGTAAAGGAAATGGTGGTAAACCTAATGATATATGATTTAATTGAGGTGTTACCAAATTGAATTTTGGATGCGCTGAAATTAGAAAACATTAATGAATATATTATTTCGATAATCATACTAAATATTAATCGAAACACATACCTTTAGTGAATTCATATAAGCCGGGTACGTAGTAATTCAAGTTTGAAATGTTGTAAAAATCATAGTGTATTACAAACTTATAATCTGGTATTTCCTTAAGACTTATATCATTGGATGTCGTCGAATCAAGTTCAGTAATAATAACTGAATTTTCATTCTCTATATCTTGATTTAAAGAGTTCAGTTGCTAAAAATAAAGAAAACATAAAAGTATTATTACTAAGATTGCTGGACAACGATTGTGATTTAAATAATATATATAAATTATCCTTCGAAATAACGGCAGTGTTATAAATGGTATTGTGTGATTCATTTGTAGTTTGAGTGGCAAGTAACAGACGACGACAGTACATATTAATTTAAATTTACTTTGCTCTGATATAAGATGTACAGCTCTTTGCACTTACCACGCCTTCTCTTTTTGAAGTCTCGTAACTCGGAACGCCTGCCGGATACTCATCCGTATTAGCTCCTACGTAATGCAGTACAGCTACTTGATGTGCCTTGTATCGTGCACAAGACAACATTCCACGGAAACGTATCCAGTAATTGTCGATATCTTGATCAGCATTCACAATAACATCGAATCTTTCCCCAGAATAAGCCACGAAAGAGTCCACTGAAATAATGATAAAATAAATCTTTATCTTAGTTATAAATAAACAGAGAATATATGAATAATTGAACGTACCTATCTTTGGTTTGACATCAAAACCATCTGTACTAATTACTGTGAATGTATGATTATCTATAGACATTTCTATTGGACAAGCAAGGAACTCTGCGTTAATTATCCTAAAGCGATATCTCTTATTCTAAAATAAAGAAATTCTATGTAATTTCATGATATTATAATTACACAAAGGAAAGTTGTGGAAATACCTTCTTAACAACCAATCTAGCAGGCGGTACACCACCATTGGTGGTTGAATTCATGAAAAATCCTAAACCATTTACAAGTAAACTGTTCGGATTATTGCCACCGTCACTGTGATGGTAATGTGTGAATGCTGATAGTGCCGTTTGATGTAGCCAGTCAGTGATCGTTATAGTATGCGATGGTATATCAAAATCATATAAATATCTATGTGGGTCTTGATCTTTTGGTGTTCTTACAATCATTGGTCCATATACTCCTTCACCTCTTTGATTTCCTAGCAAAGAATTTTTGCATATGGGTATATACATATATAAATTTAAGTATTATTCAATTTAGATAGAATATTTAGAGAAACATTAGACTTTTAAGATTTTTAAGAAGAAAAATAATTTTATTTCGTGTATAGGCAATATTTACCGATATGTGAATGATAGAAATGTGTGCCGGAATTTTCAGCTTTAAAACGGTAACGGAATGAGCTTCCACTTGCTATCGGACATTGTGTTACATATGGTACACCATCCATGTATGGATTTAATTTTTGGTGCTGTCCATGCCAGTGTATGGTTACTTCTTCACTAGCCATACGATTCTCAACGTCTACAACTACTTCATCACCTTCACAAACCTGTAATACAAACAGTAGAAACTTCATCTGTGCTTCTGTTTATAGGATGCCAAGTGTAAATATAAAATCTTGTTGAAATTGGAGACTATTTGTTAAGTTTTAAATAATATGAAATTTAAACTACCTGAATACTGGGACCTGGCATTTTTCTGTTTACAACTAGAACAGGTCGATTGGTGCCATCTGCGGGAACACAGTCTTGTCTAAAGCAATCTGTGACATTATGAGGGCAATCGTAGCAGGCTCTGCTGAGTGTCTGGTACCATTCCAAAATGAATTTATAATGGCATTCCATAGGTGGACTATTCGACTTACATCTTCGAAGGCAAGGTGACTGTTCTCCATACAAAACTGCACGCTCGTACTGAGCTAATACACAAATTAATTAAGTTAGATAACTATCGAAATGAGTTATTAAATAATATCTACTTTTATCATAATATTTTCAGATACTTGAATTGTATCTTTGTGATTTATTAATTTTTCAGTAATTCAAGTACATTATCAAAATATTGAATAGGAAAATTTGAAATGAAGAAACCAAAAATTTTATCTGTCTCATGTCTATTTCAATTAAACAGATTTTTTGAAATTTAGTAAATTATTACATAAAATATACTAGATTTTTTATTTAATATTGATTATCAATTTTTTATCTAGTACATTATTAAATACAACTATAAATTAAATATAAATAAGCTGTTTAAAAGTGAACATTTACAGTAAGTACAAACTTACCATTAGTATGGATAAAATAGAGTGAAAGTAATATCACTAAACTATATTTCGTGTACATCTGAAATATAAAAATACATTTTAATATGCTGTCTCCATAGAATATGTATGGAAGAGCACTATATTTATTGCAAGTAACTATTATAATCTTCTACATGTTCGATCAATAAATACATACACAACGCACACATGTATGTATAATGTAGATGGGCTTGGATATTTAGGATATTCGTAGCATTTAGATCAGGATAGTAACAGAATACATGCATCCCGAGTACATGTATGCAATGTAACACGTTATATTCAAATTCCAGGAGCTCGCGTTCTATGATGATAAACAGGGCATGCTTTGTATAGAGTAACAACGTGAACGTTTCCTGTATATATCAGCTGATAATTCAATTTCTCAACTGATGAAAAATGCATGTTATTTGAATCGATGCGTCAGATTTCCCTATCTCATTCAATAATCTACCTTATTTGCAAATGTATTCCAATAAGATTCAAATGTAATATTGCACGGAAAGTATTAAAAGAGAATTATGTTCTTTTTTAAATGCTTTTGCCTAAGGCTCACATTGATGAAGTGTTCTGGCATAGCAGATTTAATATTTAATACATAATATTATATGTACAAGGAAACTTTTGAATAACATTAGACTCTGAAGTTGAGAAAATGAAATTTTGAATAAAACACATGGATACATACCCTTATAATGATGACTGGGATCTGCTGCTCGTTCTGATACTTTTATCAGATACAGTGTAATGGTTCTGCATCGTGTCAACGAATTTATATATATGCAGTCAAATCGAGATATGTTATCATATTTTTTTAATAATCTTCATCAATAATCTTATACAGTGATACTGTAAGATAAGTACTCTTGCAGTTGTCTTATTTTTATCAATGTAAACAAAGGAAATATTATGTAAAGTATTTTCCTATAATTTTATTTATTAATCATTGGTTTCCATTAAGTGGTGAAATGGATAAAAAAGTAATATCAAATCAATAAAATTGCAAGAAATCAATATTATTTACAAATAGAAAATTTCGTAAATTTTTTATCTGACTGCAGAAACATATAATGAATATCAGAATATCTTGCATTTGAAATTTCATCATCAATCATCAATCATTTGCATCACTTTTATAAGTACGTATTTTAATTTACAAGAACTTTGTCAAAAAAAAAAAATAAGTACATAATACATATTTTCTTATCAATTTCATATTTAAAAAATCAATTCAATAAAATTATGAATCACATATTAAACGGATATTGACTTTTCAGATAAGTGGGTACAGAAGCACATACTTAAATAATTTGTATATCAGATGAATTATAAAGTTTTTTTTTTATTTTCCAAATCTACAAGTGTAATTATTTACCTCTTCAACTTATATTGTTGCTATATGATAAAAAAGATGTAGAGTTGCTACGCAATAAAAATAAGTAGTGTGTTTAAAATTGTCCACTTAGGAGGTTGAACATAAATCAATATTTCAGTATTCAAAGTTCATTGTCAATAATATTTCTTATAAGTGTTTAATTTAGGGAATCATTGATACGAATATGTGGAACTGTTGCATCTCTTAAAATCAATTTCGCTTTTCGTGCAATAACAATAATTTATTAACAAAATTCTTAGTCACCGAAAACCATTAATTATACATTTTATTACTTACTGTTTCTACTAGATATTTGTCAGATCTGGTAACATTGTTTATTGTTTTGGTAGCAAATAAAATACAGTTTAAAAAGCTGAAGATTGTATGAATTCTGCGCCCTTGCAATAATCGCCATGCAATGCGACAGAGAGAAAAAAACGTTCTTATGCCCATTATGCCCCGGGGATGTCATTAAGCAGAAGCCATTGTCCTGCAAACGCGGCCGTTTCTTTAATGTTCGCCTGGGAAATGATTCGAAAATTTCCTTATCTCCTTCAAGAAATCTACGTACTTCCACGACCCTGCAAACCGTACTACTTCATTCATTTTTTAATTTCGTTATTGGTTTTTGCCTCCTTCGCATAACAGGTTAGACAAGAAAACGCAAGAGAACTTTTGAAAAAGAAATGAAATTTTGATTTTAAAAGATCCTGCGTCTAGTGGTGCTACTGTAGTATGACTATTCACCGTAGCAATTTTATTTTATATTCATATGATCATTTAAAATTCAAGTATTACAAGTAAAACATAAATGAAATTGATTTCAATCAGAGACTCGTTCACAGAAGATTTTAGAAAATGATAACAAATAATTAGAAATGATCATGTAGACAGGATATACTGTTGTGACTCATATGTTTATAAAATTGATTTTATCAAGAATCCACTTGACAATGAAATATACAATAGGTTAAAACATAATGTTTATATATTTTTACAAGATTGGTTTTTATCAGAAGACAACTTGATAAGGAAATATACAATAAGTTAAACATAATGAAACATAGATGTTTATAAAATTGATTTTTATCAAAAGTGAACTTGATAATGAAACATGCTTCAGGTTAAAAGTTAAAATGGTGTAATATTATGTCACTGTGCATAGTAACTAAAATTACAGAACAAAATCATTTCTAAAATGATATTTTAGTTTAACTAATGTTTCTTCTAACACGCCGACAGTGGAGACTCCAAAACTTTGTGAAGAAATAAATACAAAAATATAAATTAGCAAAAGGAAGAACCATTCACATAGGTTACTGCACGTCAGTATTATTATTAGTAAATGAATATAGAAACCTTGCTATGTATTATTATAAATGTGCTAATTCTAATTATATAAATTCAATTCTAAATATATCACTCCTATTCGTTCGCTATATTGCATGTGTATACTTTTATGAACGTTAACCCAGATTTACTAGATATCTTTGGCCTTCCCGATTTCATCTCTGTATTTAGTTTCTGGTCACGTTTTTATTTAAATGCATAGAAGTGAATGTGAACATACAGCCGTCTCTGATTTCATTTTATCTCCCTTTGACTTATGTGTTAAAGTATGGAAGATCGCATTAAAACTGTACGTGATAAGACATTTTAATCAAATATTAATTTCTTAACATTAACATTACTAAATATAATTGATGTTGGTAAACATTTTATACAATCTTATATACTATTTCTGCAATTCTGAAGTGCTCCATCAGATCGTCATTATTTATTGTGTGACATCCACCTACCATTTCTTCCATATCATTTGGTATTAAAATATCAGTGCATTGATTGTTCTTTATTATGCAGAGACAGGCTACACTGCTAGTTTATTTATCTACAAAAGTTGTTTGCAGGTGTAATTTTACACAATCTAGTACACATTTATTCATCCGCAATATCACAGCTCTCTCATTGCTAGAATTGCAGACTCGTATGATATTTTATAATTGTTTTTAACTTTTCCTATTACTCTGTTTTACAGTTGATCTATTATACTTCATTTGAATAAGAAAATTATAGAGATTTAAATGATCCAAAAAGAACTAGAATTTATAGCTGAACTTTTCAGCCACACGAATATAAAGCTACTAAATAATACACACATTTACGTTTAATACAATTCTCAAAGCAAATAAAAACGTTCACTACGAACAGACTATAGAAAAAGTAATAAAAGTACAACTCTTATAATATATATTAATATTTTCCTTTGTCGTCTGTATTTTTTCCGGGACAAAAATTTTTTCTTACTTCAAGTCATTCCATTTTCATTTTAAAAACCAATATTGTATATAAAATAGTACGCATTGTGTTAAAATCAGTACAAATTTGCTTTGAAATTAATGTGAAGATTATATTACAAGAAATCAATTACAGATACGATTTGTAAATAATTCTGAAAACTGATTTGTCCACTAATCGATCTTATTTCGAATATCTTTTATCTATTATGATAAACTTATTTTTTTCTATGAGATTGCATAATTAAATAATGGAAAAATTATGTTTATATTTTAATTTCCATCATTACAATCGTATTATCTTTTGAAACTGATTAAATCTTGATTCAGTTTTTAAGCCTCAATAAAAAAAAAACGTACAAACAGATTTCATGTTGTATTGGCTTTAAAGTTTCTCGTATATAAAGCCAGGCATATTATTTTTCTTTTGTTTCTGTTATGCAGTTGAAAAATACCACAGTCATCTCGACCGGCATCATTTGAATATTATCCTCGTTTCAGAGTGGGTCAAGCCTCGAGCACGAGATCAGAGATGTGCTGTAATATGCTTATCGATTTCCCGACATTGCCAATAGCCGGCTATAAGCTGTTGTCCACGCTGAAATCAATTTGCGGAGCTCTGTTTTAAATTGCTGAAGCCTCGATTTGATGTCGAGAAAACCGTTCTGAGTACCACCTAAAATACAACTAGTGACTTCATAGAAAACAGAACGATTCTAGAATGTATATATTCTATTGAAGCCATCAATATGAAACAGCAGTTTATCAAAAATGATCCACGGAATTGTATTTTCTGGACATAAGGTATACAACTTTCCTTTGCATCAGAAATATTTTACTATATATACTGTATAATAAATGTTTTATTGTATTTTTGACATATGGACATATTTTATTTAAACTTGCAGATTTAGATAAAAATCACGGATTGCAAAGAAATATACATTATGTGCAGTGAGATAAAATCAACTTAAAACAAAGTTAAAATCGTACTGTCAATATTTCAAACGGAAACATTTTGTTTCGAATACAGGTAGAGATTTTAGTAAATATCAGATGTATAATATTGAGGTTCTTTTTGATCAGTGAAATTGTATTGATTTAACAGTTTACGGTAAGTTTTGTTTATTATGAGCTGTACAGCTACGGGTAATTTATACTGTTTCAGTGCTGATGTACTTTGCAAGTACTCATTCATAACATTTTATTAACAATGTTGATTGTTACATATGTTATATATTGCTACATATTTCGATGATGTACAAGGACCTATAAACAAGTTAAGCCAAAATTATTGTTTGTTTTTCACACTGTCAAAACACATTAGCTAATTGATTTTAGATTTTAACTTTATTTGATAAATTTCAAACAGAAACGCATATATAAATGCGTAACTTAAGAACGAATATTGTCCATTTACGTCATTCATCATAGAAACACATATCAATTGATATAAGTTTTTGTAATTATATACAAAAGGTACGACATTACTTGTTCCACAAATTACAACGCATTTCTACATACATATTAGGTTGTTTTGTATACTTTTATGTACGTGTAATAAAAAGATAAAATGTGTTATAAAGAAGGCAATTTTGTCTAATGTACAGATATAGTTTAATTCGGATGATGTGCTGTGCATGTAGGTACAGAAGTACGTTTGTGTTGTGTCCTATGTTGAATGGCATTTGTATGTGTATGGCTGTCCGTTGCCGTGGTTTGCACGCCTATTTTCCACACCCCTGTGTGCGTTAGGTCGTTATGTTGAACCGCCTACTTGTCGTAAAAACCTACTAAAAGGGTGTAATATTTCTTCCGATTCACACCACCAGCGTCACGTTTTCTTTCCTTGATTCGCTCTCATTTTTACATTTCCTTTCGACACAGGCGCCGAAACTTTGATTTCTCATGCCTCAAATATAGTGTCCTGATAACAATTTTATATTATCTCTATATCAGATTTATCTATTTATTATTGTTAGATAAAGGAAATATAAGATTAAAAATTATCAGTATAAAAAAATGTCAAAATTCAAGTTCAATGGACTTTTTTTGGTATGACAATTTTCGAGATACGAATACGTTATTGTAATGATATATACAAGTATTACTATGGTAACAAAAACAAAGTTCATAAAAAAAGGTCTGAGTAGACCACTTATTTGATTTATAAACTTTCCATTTCCGATTCTAGTAACTCATTTTATATATTTTAAAAATGAACATATTTCAAAGTATATAATGATGTCATACTTACTTAAATCGTCAATACGTCTGCCGCACCCTATTTAACGTTTACGTTTTAGCTGTATTATTTCAAAAATTAACAAGACTTTCTTATACACAGGAACAGACAAAATTCATTTGTAATGCTGTGCAATTTTCAATAAATACATGCCTGAAGTTTCAAGGGCGTATTTCCATAGTTTCTTTTTTACAAAGCATATTATGAAACTTTTTATACCTTCCGTAAACATATAAATATCTATAACTCAAAACTTAATGGAATTAGAATACAAACATATAGCACATTTTTCTTTAAAATATTACTTTCTGTAATGTTTATTTGAAAATTTTTAAAGCAGTGCAGAATCTAAAAATCGATTGAAAAGGGAATTGACCATAACAAGCTTTGACACTTTCTGTGATTTATACCATCATTATCATTGTACACATAATCTTTTTTTTATGATATTTCACCAGAAAAATAATTGTATATTACTGATTTATTACTAGTTTCTTTTGAACTTTGTTAATGATGTTTGATTTTTAATGTTATTAGTTGATACTCAAATTGAATGCATTGTTTTTAAAATGTTTTTTCCAATATGATATTTATTATCAAAACAGTAGTTTATATTACATCTGGTCTAAGTTAAATCAGATATAATCTAGGAAGTAAAACTAGTTCACGAAACTGTGTATTAAGATATACTAGGATGAACCTTAATTATACCTGAAACGCTCTATAACTAGATAAAACAACTATAAGAATTAACTGATTAAATAATATACATATTTAACAAGCTAAGAATTTATTGTGAATATGACAGAGGAAACTGAAATATATCATTAAATTGGGGATGACTGCTCACACTTAAGACTTCTAGGGGAGATGGCGAAGTCAATCTGTAAACAAACTAGAACAATGTATAATAAATAGTTAATATTCAGTGAGTGTTAATCTACATTTCTGGAGGTCGTTCGCATCAATATGAGCCTGCAAAGAATACATTCGTCATTCATTCGAGGCGACACTTGTCAGACCCTGTTCCCATGTCGTACTATGTACCGCAACTGAACATAACCTTATTGTACTGAAGACCAGTTTATCGTTGCTGAAGAACACATTGACCATTTAATTCGCAACTACAAGGTAGCGTGGCCGAGCGGTCTAAGGCGCTGGTTTAAGGCACCAGTCTCTTCGGAGGCGTGGGTTCGAATCCCACCGCTGCCATACAATTTTAATCTGTAGTCCACTATACAGTTGCTTAAGAAAATTATCAACATGGACCATTTACTACACAAATCTAATTTCAGTTTTAGAAATTAAGATAATATAGCTATAGATAATATAAGCGAATATTGCTTGTAACATACAGTCCTGCAGAACTGACAATGACCTGCAAACGATACACAATATTACTGCAGATGTTAAAAATAAGAAAAACAATATTCAACGAATACGTTTATTTATTATATAAAAATAAATTAACAGCAGGTAACAAAAGTATAAATAATAAGAAACATGTATATAATTTAAGAAAACATAGCATGTGGATGCTTTTGCTTAGCAAATTTGCTAAGAGCATATTGATCAGACTTACCATATTACACCTGTCAGGTGAGTGACAAAGATCCATATTATAGGAATTAGCTAGAGGTATATCACAGAGATTTAAAGTAAACGATAATATCGAATACTAGTTTAAATGCGACTGGGAACTGATTTCCATCCTAGAAACACAAAGTAACATTAGTAATTTGATTTACCAGTAATAGGTCAATGATTCTCATAAATAATAGCACCTCAGTTACAGTAGCATTAATTACAATTTATTTATCACATGAATTTGTTTTATTAGTTCGGTTCTCAGTACAGTTTTACATGCAAAACAATATGTATTAAGGGTATGTATTTTTATTCCTCTAGAGTGCTTTTAAATGTATTTATAAATGATTTTGAAAGCTACGTCATTACCTGTCATCCAAACGATTACTCACTGAAAATATATTAACTGTTTTTAATATAGTCGATTACATATAATTTTTTAATTGATTAGTTTTACTTAAGTGTGAACGAACATTTTATTATTTTAATATCGATACATGAATATATATATAGGTAAATGTATATTACACTGTATATTATGTTTATAGACCAATTACAGTTGTTACAGTTTGTTTTATGAGAAAAATAACGAATCTACCATTAATTACATTTTCCATCACTACGTCACACAATTAAGAGTAACATCTGTTGTTTATTCGTTAAAACACAACTGGCAACTCACTGTCTATTATTTTAGTGAGATTACGATCGGTTTACAGAAGAATGGTTCCACATATTTTACTTGTGTGAATTGTGTTTTGAAAATATGTAGGTATTAATTATTGCTGCCATTCAGTTTTAACGTTGCATCATACTTAATTAATTATGGAGTCAGTAAGACACTAGAGTACAGACTACTCTATCCGTACTGATAAAAGCGCAATTTATATTACACAATCGAGAATGTTCATTGGTTTAATTTTATTATTCATTATTAGCAACAGGTAGATAAAATTATAATGATTCATATAAAGATTCATTGCTCTTATCCGAGAAATCATTACAATTCTATATCATCATCATATATGATATATTTATGTAAATATTTTTATTTCATTGCCGTTTCTCTCATTGTACAATAAGTACATACGTGAAATAAAATTCATATACTTTTGTTGTTTTACTTTTCTCTCTCTCTATTGGCACACAAAATGTAAATAAGAAAATGCTCTGGTTTGTATAAATAAAATTAAATAAGTGCACACACGATACAAGAAGAAAAATATAAATTCAATAAGACATATTAAAAATGTGTATATATGTATAAAAAAAAGGAAAAATAAAGTGTTGATTTCATCTAGATAGAGATGGTTATACAAGTGATATTGTATTTGAATGCTTATACACTGGTATGTACGAGGGGAAGTATAGTGAAACCATTGAACATATCATACGAGAATAGTATGATTTATATAGTTAGTTATATATATGGCTCCAGTTACTTCGTCGGGCGCGAGTAAGGCGACGATCGGTACCGACTTGATTCGTGGCGGGAGCTCGAACTTGAGCTCGCTTTGTACGTCTTCCAAGAACGGTGGCTAGATGGCTCTGTCGTCACACGGTCACACAATGCATTAGTCATTCGATTTATACACATGTTTATATACACACACATATATATGAACATATAGTGCCATAAGTACATTCAAGTATTATTTAATGTTTAACGATTTATAAATGCTGACACACACACACACAGTTACTGAATTTAACAGTAACAGTTGTTTAACGTTACTTCAACCAGCCTTACTATTATATATATTTATTAACAATTATTTATTTTCTCCCGAACAGTTCATTTAAATTATTATTATATTTGCCAAATCTAATCTAAATGATTAGTTAGATTCGAGCTGTTTTTTTTTCAATAATCATTGTTATTATTAAAACGGAATAGATTTTCCAACATATTTTTTGTTTAATGCACCGTTATTTTAAGATATGTAATTTCACATAAACTATGTACCATTTACGTCTATATAAACAATTTCGTTTAATGAATTAAATTTTGAATAAACATTAATTAGAATATGTTTGATGTATAGGTCCGAATGTATTTATTGTAAAGTGATGGGTTATGTGTGCTTACCTGCGTAAGTTTCAGGTTCTCTGTAGTATTCGTGTGTTTCGTATTCGTCTTCATAGGGGGCAGCTGAGTAGGTGGTGTGTGTACTGTAGCCCCTTTCAGGATATCGTTCTGTTTGTTCGTATGGATCTTCGAATCCGTAACTCTCCTCCATGGCTACCCGAGCTCGGTCTAGTATGGACATGATCTTAGTCTTGGCAGGCATTACTCTCGGTGTGACCACAGGCGCCCGTGTCGCTGTACGCATGGGGGCACGTGGTGGAATCGTGTGAGGAATTACTAAAATACGAATCATTTATATAATAATCCTTACATTCTAATTATATCGTCACATTAACACTTTGAATGCCGCCGAGCCGATTTTCTCAAGCGGAAGACCCACTATAATGTGTATCCAAATGTATACACACGGCAGTCAAATTGTTTAATGTATACAATTCTAATTAAAACAATATCTACTTGCGTGCAGAGAGCGAAATTAAATTAAAAACATAAACAGAAGAATGTGTTTGACGATTTCCTGGTTGATATTTATAACAGAATAGTAAATATGCTATTTTATTTCAAACAAAACGACTTAAACACATGTACAGGCAACTATACTGAATAAATAATATTGACACATATGTCAGATTTTGGACATTTGCTATAAATATTTGATTACATTCCTCGAGGTGGTTTTTTAAATATTAAAGTATACTTATATCCTGGCAAGGTTCTATGCATTGTCAAGAATAGTAGGGACAGGTATTTGCAAGCAGATGTATGTAGTGTTTATGAAAAGAAGCAACACTAGTTATTTACCTCTACTGGGACCACGTAATATCCCACCTCTGCGCACTGCTCTGGGCGAGGTGCTTTCCATCTCCTTGCTGGCAGGGGAATCCACCGTGGACATGATCTCCATTTCACGCATCTGTTCCTGACGTATATTATCATTGTTATCCGGTATCAGGTACTTGCGCACTTCGGCCAGAGCATACGCGATTCTAGCATGTGCTTCAGCCGGTGGTCCCAGTGCAGAGATCTCTACATGCAGATCATCGCACAGATGAGCATATTTCGGGTCCAATGAGTTTCTCAGTTCCTCTTCTTTCTGTCGATCCTTCATAGATCCTCGACCGAGTACGGCCATCTTGCACATTGTTTCTTCTTGTAGACGTTTCATTGAATTGCCTTTTGGACCGAGTAGTTTGCCCACAAAGTTGAACTAGATTAAATTGTTCATCAATACATGTTTAGCACAATGGATACTACATATACAAATACAACCAGCCAAAGAGCTTACTGACCTTAGGATGTTCACGGACTGGTACTAATACTTTCACTGATACTTTCATAGGTTTCTCACGGTAGATATCCACATATTTTGTATCTCTGCTAGGGGCTTTACCCATAGCCTGTACACGGGATACCTCTGCAAAACACAATTACTTTGAAAATTTCAAACACTACGGCAAAATATATCTATAACTTAAAAAGTAAAAAGAAATTTACATAGTACACATATAGTTTATATTAAAAATAAAACTATAAACGTATTGTGTCTTAATTTCTTTTATTTCTAGAGTTATTAAATTACAATCTAGTGTAGGAACCTCTGTCTTAAATAATATTGTTTCGTATGTATTCCATGTGTGAATTTATGTACCGTCACATATGTATAATAGCAAGTTATTTGATTTTTACAATCCTGCTATTTGAGCAGAACTAAATAAGGTACTGTTCATGATTATTTGTCACAATGTAATATGAATGTCAGAAGCACATCGTAGATTTGGTGCGACCGCTGTTTCACTTACGTTCCATGACAACCAACAGACATGACAAACTAACTCCGTGATGGCACGCGGGTAGGCTGCAGGAAGTTATTTCGGTGATGGAGATGTCCAACTTTGAGACAAAACTTGACACATCACCTCCAGGGTTGTGTTTACAAGATATCAGAGTTCAGGTCTGGTCGTGACGTGAAGCTAATATGGGATGATGGGGTATCTCCCATGACGAACATGTGGTACTGCTTTACGGAAATGAAATGGACACAGGTAATTCTCTAGACGCATGTACAACACACGGAATACACAATATTATACCGCCATGCGCAATGCACTGAATATAATAAAAATATGGTTATATCTGATTTCTAGATTTAACAGTAGTCAAATATTCACAAATATCTTACATAGAATTATTTTAGGTACATAGTAAGCAAAATTGAAATACTCCATCAAAAATACGAGTAATATATTAATGGCACTTTTATTTATTGACACTAATAATTTCATAATAATAGTGATTTTCACAAAATAGGTGGGCAGTTAGGACATATATTTTCATATATACTTGTTTACATGTAAATAGCAAAACACATTGGTGTGTTGTGAATCCACTTATGCATTAGACTATTATAAAACAACATCGTAATACCTGTGAAACAACAAACAAACAAACCGCCTACAAGTGATTCTCTAGTAATTATTATTAATTGCACAATGATGTATAATAACTTATTTTACAGAATATTCCAGGGAACGTAGGGGCCATTAAGGCGAATGTCGCTAACAAATTAGTCGTTCACTTGGTCACCAGGTGGCTATGTGCCAAAGGATACCGCAGTGCGATCAGTCAGAGTGAGAAAAACACCGACATTGTTATGACTGCCTCTCTCTTTATAATGCAAATTACGCGTTATTACTCCAAACTCGAGAAACAAAACGTTGCGTTGCATAGAGTAATATTACGTTTCTATGGAAACTAGATAATAAGTAAAACAAGTTACGATACAATAGGTATACGATCGGTTAATATTATTTATATCACAATCAACAACTAACACAAGTTTTTCTTAATAAAATATTTTATTAATATGATAATTCGTATGTTGCAATTTTTATGTACACATATATATTTTCGGTTATTTCCAAAGCAGGAAGTTACAAATATAATTGTTGAATGCAGTACACAAAGATAAACATCATGAAAATAGGCAAACTCGAATAAATGCTGCTGCAAATATGTATTACTATTGAAATTTCAATATCGAAATTACAATGTTAGCTAAAACTTTTGTTAATATTTTAGTTCTGTTGTCTGTAAAGTAATGCATTCAGTAGTGATACCGAGTTAAGTTAAATTATGTTCCATTTCGGATAATTTTAGTCCAGGGTGGCTAAATAAAGAAATAAATGCTAATAATTTAAGAGAAACACATGTCCAGCATACTTTGATTAGAAAATTCTTTTATTTTTCGCCGCCTACTAAATTTAACGGCCATAAAGTCTATCAACTTGTCCCTAGCTAATCCCCTTGTGACTGTTTTATGTTACTCGAATGTTTTTTTTTCTTTCCAGCTATTTGTAAACAAACGCACAAACATTCTGTAAAATGTTAAATTCTGCATAGCTTGCATCTAACGTTGCTTTATTCAGGGTGACCAAATTACCCTTGAAGAGCAATAAAAGTAATGGCAGAAAGAAGCTTATATAAGCATGCTGAGTGTCAGTAAAACTCCGCTTTTAGTGACGGCCTAACAACGTTGTAATACCTAACGACACAAGGCCAGTTAGGGAATTCTAAATTCCATGCAAACGCCAGGATAGGATTAAGGATAAAGTCCGTAGGTTTTCGACGTTTTGCAAATTACAAATTTTTGTAATATATGCATTACATAGTCTGTTCATATTCTACATTGTAATTAAGTTATTCAAACACTAGAACACATGTTCCATATGTAATATATACTTATGTTTGCTTTTCGTTTTATTGTTTTATTTATGAACAGTTGTATCACGTTTTAAAAATATGTCCGCAGGCTTTGTTATACGTAATATGTAAAATGAAAAGTGTTAAAACATCATCTAGGGATCGTGTGAGATTATTTCGGTATTATTTTCGCGACACACAGATTTGTTCTGCTACACATTCAATCTCAGATTGTGTGTTGGGTATACAAATCTAGAATTGTACAGTATATAAAATTGCAAAAATGTTATTAATGTGTATGTTGTGTACATGTAGATGTTCTTGTAAATCACGAATGATTAATCTTAACACCACAGTAGCATCATCTTATTTCAAGCATATCTGACAGATGGCATGGATGATTTTATCGCTTGATTCATAAAGATTTAAGCGGGATACATTTCTATGCTGCAGTAGAAGATTTACTGTAGCCTGTTGCAGTGCACAGGTGCCAAGAGTAGCCACACTCCGTGTATCTCATATACGAGAGATTATTACAAATGTACACTTATTTTTAGTACCAAAAACATTACTCAGCCTCGCCACATGTTGTCTGCGATCCACGAGTTTGTACTAAAAATAAAAACGCGGGGTTCACGATTTGTAGGAAAGATACCATCATCAAATGGTCTATAAAAAACCAGCATAAATTATTCATGTCAATTGCGTGATTTGAAATGATAATAGAATAAAATTTATTGATCAGAACTAGTGTTGTATTTCAACGAAATTACGATTATTTCTAATTTATTGTAGTATAAAAGCGGGACTAAATTAATGAAAAAAATACGATATTTAAATTTTATTTCCTGGAACGAAGCCAAAATAAATTTTTCTCTTTTTCCAAATATTACACGTTTGTGAATTTAGTATTCGGTAAATTAGAAAACAAACATGCGATTATATTATGACGGCACAGATATAATTGTCAAAGATGACAAAACTAATTAGTAAGCATAAATTGAAAAAGATTAAAAAAATTTATATGAATAGAAATTACACAAACAAGCGTTTGTTCTGTTTCAGAAGACAAAATTATTATTCGTTATATTATCACAAGTATTATCATTGTTCATTCCTGTTAGTATAATTACTTTAATGCTTAATATAAATTTTTGATTTTTTTGTATCAAAATAAATAAAAGATATTTGTAAATACTCTTTAGTATGGAATTAGTAGTAAAAGATTTATAAAAATAAAATTTTTAGTTGGCAGGCCCACACAAATCTGTATTTGTAGTAAGTTTATATTTTGATTGCCAAGTAGTCACAGACGACAGCCAAAATGTATGTGTGATATAAAATCAAAACTATAACAATGGAGCATTCCATTTACATATATTTTTTCAGGTAATCTTTAATTCTTGTTACAAAATAACCTTTTTCATAAACAAACACTGTTTACAATGATATCGAACCATTTTAGTTTCCTTGAACCAGACTCTTATAATTAACTTTTTTATTAATCAATAAACCAAAATAAGAATATCGATTGACATATATTTTGTAAACCGGCATTCGCAAGTGAACGTTGCTGGGAGACTACTAACCTGTATTTATTATAAAAAAAACCCACAGTTTCAAACAACAAATACCTACCTTGGTCTATTAATCGGGCAGCATTCGGCCATTTTCCTTGGTCCAAAGAGATCTTTTCACTGAGTAATTCACGTACATATTCAACTGCTTTTTGACTGGAAGGGTTAGCATCTTCGTTTTCACCGTCCTGTGACTCATCTTTAAGTTCACTAGTACTTTTACGTTTAAAATCACTAGAATTGGAACCGGAATAATTGTTGTAATCACCGTTTGAATCATATTTATCTGCCATTTTATATGATTTCAATATTATTTACACTGCACGAACAAGAAACGCTGTCGACAGCAACCGACGCCATACACTAATGACTAGGTTAAGGTTACGGCCGCTAGATGGTGCAGTATGTATGTTTGACATTTGTCCAAGTTTGTGAACGCTTAGTTCACTTGAGAACAGAGTGCGTTATTATTTTAAAAATATGTTTATATGTGGACTAATGATTCATTTATACAAAAACCAATTTTTGACACTGTATACATAAGATATGTTTATTGTCTACCTGGTTAGGAATATAGAAACGTTTACATTTATTACAAAGACTTATTTATAATTCAAAAGACAATAAAGCCGACCCGAAACTTACATAAACAATGCAGAAGTAAATGATCACTATTTGTCACGGTGTACTTGTACAAATTATTTCATTAATATTTCATTGCCTAGTCTAGAGAACTAGACGATTGAAAATAATTTGTTTAAATAATTTATGTATACCTATTATATTTTTCTTGCGTAAATAACGTTGTTGTACTACCCACACTCCATTTCAACTTAAAAATACTATTATTGTCAAAAATATCTAACATAGTTAATTAATTTTTCTTGAATTTTGTATGGAAAAATTACCACACTTAAGTATTGTTAGATTTATTCATTATTTATCATAATGATAAAGTACGATATTATTACAAATGACTTTTAGTAATTGTGTTTAATAATTACAGAAAATGTTTATGTTCCTTCTGTTTATCTGTCATTTTACAAGCTGTTGATTTAGAGGAAAGATCATCTAACGTAAAAGTAAATCTCTGTCTGTTAATTAATGTTTTTATTTCGGGTTTAACAACATAGTTTGGGAGTACAAGAAAGAGATAGCATTCTTTAGAAACTAAATCAAACGAAAAAGAAATAAAACAGGAGATAACGAAAAAATTGATGTGTTTTAATTGAAAACAGTTCTGCGCAATGACCAAGTCAAAATGGAGTGCAAGTCAGACAAAGTTGCCAAAATGCCTTTGGGTGTTACAAGTTGGCCCCATCTGGATTGCCTGCGGTGCCGTCTACAGTGAATAAATAATAACGTCATGTCCTTTATCCCTGTGCGAGTTCAGATTGTAAATAATTTAAGTACTTTAATAAACGATGGTCGCCCATATACACGAAGAAGAAACCTTGCTACTACTCCGGATTGGGTGAAGTACGTATTTTCACTGGAACAGATCGAAAGCTCACATAAACTACGAAATGGCTCATGTTTTATTGGTCCATGTGCTCTGTGGCGCCGCTGTCCGATGGTGAGAATTTGAATTTAAAATTTTAAATATACCGATGGGACTTTGTTTATATGATTGTATTCACGTTGAAATTTCCTTCCAAATGGTTCAGGCGACTTGAGAATTTTGATATCTTTCTTTCAATATTCTCAACGATTCTATGCTAGGCTATAAAATTATTTAACACACTTTTCAAAACTATTCGATTAAAACACTATAGAATAAATAAATGTATTAATTCAGTTATCATTCATGCATTTAGCCCAATTTCTGTACATCATTAATTTATTTAATTATATAGATATCTTTTAAAATAAACACAAATAAATAATGATTACATTTCGCTGCAAAACTTAATTACATCAAAACAATGCCACTGTATTTTGTTTTTACACCTACAAAGAATACAAAACACCATGCGGCGGTCGTCATAACAACATAACATTCATTTTACGTAACTACAAAAAATATCTATTTTCTGTGCAATTTGTGCGAAGCACGTTAATATATTTTCACGCCAGGAACAAAATCCTTTTTTGTTCGTTTTCATGGTTTTGCAGACTTGAAATGATTGTAATGCCGGACGCAAAAATATGTATGAAATACGAAATTACTGTAAACCAATGATTATTATATACTATGAAACAAGATAGCGGTTGCACGAAAGATTTTTATTTTATTTAGTGTTTGTTAGAATTACTTTATATTTACATATTTGTTATTATCTTATTTAAATTTTCCTCCAGTCATAGTTTTTTTTCACAATGCATATATGGTTTTGAGCTATGTTGATATATAACTCGCTTGTTCCTGGTCGACGAGAACCAAAGGGTAATATTCTTTCTGTAATACATTTGTATTCCCAGTTTGCAAAGCTGGTTGATGTATCATAACAGGTTTTATCAGACTTGTTTCTGCACATGTTCATTTGTTCATTCTAGTTATACCTAGCCTAGAAATAATAAACGTTAACGTTTCGAACACAAGGACTTCTAATACAAATAAAAACATTTTAAAATATTGTGAATAAATTAAAAACTCTGTTATAAACTTGTTTATCTGCGAGTAAACCAGATATTAGAACTAGTAATCCACAAGATGCAACATATTTGATTGATAAGATGGTTAGCACTTGTTGAGATATACTCTACGTTGATATATCACAATGAGCCGCACATACAATAAATACACGGAATGGTCAACATTTCATTTGTCGGTGGAAACTGGAGTTCTGGGAATAACTGTATATCGTTACAAATGAAGCGGAGCACAGGTCGAAGGTACTTCCAGAAACGGAAGCTATGTTTCTGTGGCTCCCACGCGTGCCCTGAGTATAAAGTACTGCCCTTTAATAGATTAACTTGGCGGGTGCAGTACCAACTGTCGCCGATAATATTACAGCTGCTAACTTTGGATACAAATACCTCCTCCGTTTATTACTGTTACTATTGTAATACAGATATTGATAAACGATACTTTAGCAATAGAAATTATATATAATTTTCTCTTAGTTATTTTTATTTACAATTATTAACTATTCCTTTCATGTTGTTAATTATAAGCCGAGCACAGTTCTGCTATGGAGAAAAATATTCAATGTCATTTCTTTTTTGGAATGAAATATAACTAGACGTACGTTACCTGTGCCAGAAAGGATGTATTATTCTTCTTTTAAAAATGGTGGGTTTAGTGGAAATGGCTTGGGAACCATCTATCGGACAGCTCCTCATTAAACCTCCTGTATCATTCGTTCTAACGATTTGCCTATGCTACTAAATCTGACGTATCGTTAGTGTCTATTAAATTCAGAACAATATATCGTCGGAATTGCTCGGGGATGAGGAAACCCCGTCGGTACAGCAGGGATCTGCGTGTGTTTTCAGGAAACTTGCGTACGTACACATATGTAAATTTTTAGTAATTTATCGCATTACAAAATTTACAGTTTACTGAACACCAAGTCGAAATGGTTACTAGATTTCCATTAATGTGTAAGTTTTATGTTAAAGAATAAGAATTCAAATTTGAATGATATTGAAATGAAGTTGAATAATAGTCACAAACAGTTTAACTTTTATATTTCGCATAAATTATTTCTTGAAAATAGCTATAAATAGGACAAAAATGGGAAAATATAGTCTTATAAGTAAACAGCATTCTATACAAATAATTAACGATTAGTAGATCTAATTATATACAACGTTAATTTGCAATAATTGCGATATAACTTTTAGTCGCTAGTCAGCGATTTTCGTTTTCATTGATCTTTGAACTAACAAAAATATAACGAGTACATTATTTTGTAGCCTTTTATCTCTCAAGTATAATACTTTTATATAATTAATTTCTGTATTAATGAAGTATATTCATTTATATGTCGGTTCCATGGTGTAATGGTTAGCACTCTGGACTCTGAATCCAGCGATCCGAGTTCAAATCTCGGTGGGACCTTGCAATTTTTTCAAATGTGTCTAGAACTCGCGTAAATAAAGAACAATTACTGTTGAAAATATTACGAAATAGTATATATAGTTCGTCGTATTTCATCTCATATATCACTTTCTATATGATCTGATCGAGAATTTGATATGGAAGACCATATGGACCAGCAGTAATGTTCTAAATCAATAAACATGTATCTGAACATGAAGATGTAAGAGAGGTGATAAGTGAAATAACATTGCTGAAATAATTCAAAATATCAAAAACATATATATTTTTCTCATAGAGAAACTGATGAACAATATCTTCATGTTAAATTTTCTTATTTACTCTCTTCATTTTCACACAAGTCATATTTATAAAAGCAATTGAACTGCTGAAAATAATAGAAAAAACTGTAAAATACATGTGTGTACAAGTGTCTAGATCCTAGACGTTATATTGCTTCTTCTTTACATAGGAAGATTGGATGAATTAGAGTAGTCTTCAAGCATTAGAATATATTTTTCAACATGAAACATAATTTCAGTTTTCAGGACATATATTTCGATTTCAGCGCGGTTCCATGGTGTAATGGTTAGCACTCTGGACTCTGAATCCAGCGATCCGAGTTCAAATCTCGGTGGGACCTGTTTAATGTTTTTACGTATTTTCATTGCAATGCACAAAACTGATGAATTCGCTCAATGACTTTCTACTACATTCATAATCCAAGTTTTTCTTGTGTTGTTCCAGTTTCATACCAACATCCCTTGTGTTAGTCATAAACACATATAACATTTTATTTTTGTCTACTTGTAATACGTATACCGGGTGTTCTCTGATATGTAATTTTAGAAAGATTGAATTTGCTTCTGTTCTATTCATTTTAGAGTAAAAGTATAAATGAAAAAGTAAAGTAGTTGAATTTTTAACATCTACAGATCTACCGATATTTCAAACTAGCAAAATTATTCCTAGATGTCAGAATAAAATACTATCATTTATTTCCTAAATATATCCGGTATGGTCTAGTGGCTAGGATACCTGGCTTTCACCCAGGAGGCTCGGGTTCGATTCCCGGTACCGGAATGTTTTAGCATTTAATATTACAAAAATATCCTGAAATAATATTCCTGTTCGAAATTTCAGCCTCGATATCAGCGTATACGTACATTAACATATCCGGTATGGTCTAGTGGCTAGGATACCTGGCTCTCACCCAGGAGGCTCGGGTTCGATTCCCGGTACCGGAATGTTGTTTTCTTAATTAATACACTATTTACATATCAGTAAAAAAATATCTACATGCTAAATGTACGTATGACTAAATATATCACTTTACTTATGCTTTTCATTGAATCTAACGTAATCTAATAAATTTCCTGGAGGAACCTGTGTTCTGTGAACAATGGATTACTAAACTACATTTATTTTGTATTTGATAGAAAATGTTAATAGCTAACGTAGAATATATTCTATATGAACATCCTTAAACATAAACTCATGTGGAGAGATGACAGCTTACATGACAAGGGTAACATAATAATATTCTTAATTTCCGCAGCCAGGCAGCTCAATTTCTGTCAAAATATCCGATAACATATGATAGAAAACAAGATAGTTAGGACACAGGAAATATAAACAGTGAATTGCGTATCGCTAATAATCATCTCTATTGTGAATAGGTTTTTAATAGTCGTAACAATTGTCAAGGCTCATTTTAGGATAGAAATAATTCTGTTTCGAGTGATTTTACTTAAAGGTGTTAATTTCTCTTTCATTTACCTCGTATAATATGTTACAGAATATTATTAGAATAGATAGCCAAGTTTTCAGTGTAATTACTGGGTTTTTATTGTTAAATAAATAAATGTATATCTCCATCCACTACAT